>QXTE01000433.1:344969-391137 GCA_003942145.1 Platysternon megacephalum
GGAGGGAGGGAGGGAGGGAGGGAGTGGGGGCCTGACGACATGTACCCAGAATCACCCGCGACACTGTTTTTGCCCCATCAGGCATTGGGATCTCAACCCAGAATTCCAATGGGCGGCGGAGACTGCGGGAACTGTGGGATAGCTACCCACAGTGCAACGCTCCAGAAGTCGACGCTAGCCTCGGTACTGTGGACGAAGTCCGCCGACTTAATGCACTTAGAGCATTTTGTGTGGGGACACACACAATCGACTGTATAAAAACGATTTCTATAAAACCGACTTCTATAAATTCGACCTAATTTCGTAGTGTAGACATACCCTCAGATCCTGAACAGACGCTTCTCGCGTAGCAGTAAATGGAGCCCTCTGGTGACAGGAATTAATGAGACAGATTCACTGACAAAAAACTTTTGAGTTCACTGGCCTAGTCACCTAGTGGATGAGGGAAAGCTGTAGATCTCATATAGCTTCGTTTTAGTAACGGTCCTGACCCAGTCCTACATGACACTATCATACGCAAACTAGGGAAGTGCGGTCTAGATGAAAAGACTATAAGGTGGGTGCACAACTGCTTGAAAGAGTAGTTATCAATGATTCATTGTCAACCCTGGGGGAATGTATCTAGCTGGGTCCCAGCAGGGTCTGTCCAGATCCAGTACCATTCAATATTTTTATTCATGACTTGGATAATTGAGTGGAGACAATGCTTTTAACATTTGCACATGGCACCAAGCTGGGGGGGATTGCTAACATTTTGGAGGACAGGATTTAGAATTCAAAACACCCATGACAAATTGGAGAATTGGTCTGAAATCAAGAAGATGAAATTCAAGTGTAAAGGACTTACACTTAGGAAAAAAAATAATCAAATGCACAACTAAAAAAATGGGGAATAACTGGCTAGGCAGTAGTAATGCTGAAATGGACGTGAGGGTTAGAGTGGATAAGAAATTCAATATGAGTCAATGATGTGATGCAGTTCATAAAAAGGCTGATATCTTTCTGGGTTGTATTACCAGGAGTGTCGTATGTAAAGCACAGGCGGTAATTGTCTTGCTTTACTTGGCATTGGTGAGGCTCCAGCTGGAATATTGTGTCCAGTTCTGGGTGCCGCACTTTAAGAAAGATATAGACAAATTGGAGAGAGTCGAGAGGAGAGCAACAAAAATAATCAAAGGTTTAGAAAACTGGACCTATGAGGAAAGGTTAAAAAAACTGGGCACATTTAGTCTTGAGAAAAGAAGACCGTGGGGGTTTCAATAACAGTCTTCAAATATGTTAAGGGTTGTTACAAAGAGTTTGGCGATCAATTGTTCTCCATGGCCATTGAAGGTAGGAGAAGAAATAATTGGCTTAATCTACAGCAAGGGAGATTTAGGTAAGATATCCTTATAGTTAGAAAGTTTTTTCTGATAGTTAAGTTCTGGAATAGGCTTCCAAGACAGACTGTGGAATCCCCAACATTGGAGGTTCTAAAGAACCAGTTAGACAAACACCTGGCAGGGATGGTCTAGGTTTACTTGGCCCTGACCCACCACAGAGGGCTGGATTAGAGGACCTCTCGTGGTCCCTTCAAGCCTACATTTCTATGAGTCAAAGTTGCCCAGTGGTATTTCAAGCCCTTCTATAATGTTTAGTTCAGCAAAATTCAACCCTTAACTCTGCAATGTCAACTGGGAATTATCTGCGTGTGCTCCAGCTGCATTTACTGTGGTAGGTGTAGTTATATTGAATGCTGGAGACGTAGTCCTGACCCAATCCTGGGTGCAATTTCCCCATAGCAGGAACTCCAGCTAGGTAGTCACATTTCAAGGAAGGGCGTATTTTTCCAGGGCCACTATGTAGCTCGCCAGCCCACTCCACGTGTAGCTGTGCGGTTCAGTCACCCTATGTTTGAATACTTCAGTGGCACACATGCCTGGGTTCCCACGGGCAGCTTGGAACAACACCTCTTTTTGCCAGCCGGGCACCACGAGAACAGCTATGTCCTCCAAAACGTGCAATGTCTGAAATGAGAGAGAAGACCGATGTCACGCTGCACCGCCACTGACCTTCCCCCCAACTCCATTTAGTTGAATTTTTTTAAAAGCATTGTGATGTTAAACTTGCCGTTCTCGCGATAAACCTGGCTGTGTCCAGGCAGCATCTGGGGTCTGAAGCAGCCCTCTGCCGATACATAGAAGTTCAGTTAAAAAAAGGAACATTTTCTGTCCTTGAACTTCCAAAAATATTTTTTTCTGTGCCCCTTCGCTGAGCTATTCAAAACCATAACCCTGGTCTGGTCCTGGTTCTGGCTCCTCAGCCTCTGCAGGCTGCAGGGTTTGAAAAAGAACTAGATAAATTCCATCAATGGCTATTAGCCAGGATGGGCAGGAATGGTGTCCTTAGCCTCTGTTTGCCAGACGCAGGGAATGGGTGACAGGGGATGGATCACTTGATGATTACCTGTTTTGTTCATTCCCTCTGGGGCACCTGGCATTGGCTGCTGTCTGAAGACAGGATACTGGGCTAGATGGACCTTTGGTCTGACCCAGTATGGCCATTCTTACGTTCATACCTCCACAGCTCGCCCATACTTGCAGAAGCCTGGCTCCCCATGCTTTCGCAGACTGTTCCAAGAGGAAGCGTTTTCATGATGAACTGATGGTTGATATTCTGGATGGGGCCAACATGCAGGTTGAGTGCCAAATGCAAAGGGACTTGTGGCAAGAGGAAAGACATGTGAAAGGCTCGGGCTGGCTTCACAGCATGAGGATAGGGTAACAGCAGGGGAGCAGGCACTGCCTTCACAGTCCCTGGAACAAGAATAGCAGTTAAGGGAGGAAGATAAAACGCACCGGAGAGGGAACCGTTTGAGTGGCTGCTGTCTCTAATGGCCGCAAAGGTGCAGGCTCCTGCAGCACCCACATCATGGGCTGCATCCTCTCCGCAGTACCCTAGCCTGCATTCCAGAAACAGCTTGGACAACTCTACAGATGGGTGGCCAGTGCAGTTGGGACCTATGAGTGGCTGGACAGGACAACTGTGCCCCATGGAGTCCTCAGTGCTGAACTACTCTCCGGTGAACGCCTTCGCCCCCCAGCCTCAGCACCAAGTGTGTGGCAAACGTGGAAGGAGGGGAAAGGAGAACGGGGACCCATGGACGAGCAATAGTGTTGGGGTGGAGGGGGAGGTCTTGTACATAGCTCATCCATTTGCACTTGTTTATGCACTTTGTTCTTGGTTACTTTTAGAGCTTGTGGTGTTGCTTGTGTTTTGGTGGGCTAGTGGCAAAGCTGGCCAGGCAGGCAAGGGTTTAATATTGTGCTTTTCCAATTCATGTGTAAAAATAAAGGCTTTTTATTTAATAAAGAATTGTATTGCCATCACTGCAACACATCGTATAAGGTGTATTTCAAATAACAAAGGGAAACACATGATCAGGGACAACTAGGAGGTTCTAAGCAAAATACACATCTTGATACAGCTATATACATCAATCCACACTGCTTCCTCCCCCCAATCCTATTTCATAAGCGGTCACGTCATTCAAAAGTACAATTCGGCAAACAACCCTCCCTCCCATACAAGCAATCAACATCACCCCAGTCCCCAAACAAGCCCATTCATAGAGGTACTATTCTCCCTCTTCCATTGGCCCATGCACATCCATAATGCAGGAGCACAAAGCACCCCTGATTTCTGTTGCCTGGGTACATCCAGATCCAGCTGTGGTCGCTGAGTGCACCTGTGCAGTGGCCCATCGCTGTCCTAGGTCCATTCAGGAGGAAATGCCCCACCTCTGGCTTCACAACAGTTGTGACAACTGACAAGCACAGCAAGCCACAGTGGCAGATGCCCAGGGCTGATTTGAAACTCTGGGGGGCAGGTGTTCTCCCTACCCTCTCTAAATGAAGCCCCGACAGGTGTGCTGGGGTGCACGGAGGCTCCCTGCGGGGCTCAAGCCCCAAATTCTGGCACAAATCCCAGTGGGGCTGAAGCCACGAGTTTCAGCGCCCCCCACAGTCCACTTAAAAGCTGCTGGCAGTTCGGATTTGGACCACAGGGCACCTATTGACTACCCCTGGTCTACTCCTTCATGTTGCTGGCTCCAGTTTCTGGAAGCACACAGAGCAAAATGATGGTTTGGCAGGATGTGTTGGCAGCTGTTCAAACTTCCTGCAACGTGCGGTGTGGGCACTCAAGATTTCCCATGCCGCACCATGAACGAAGGGCTAGACCAGCCACACTTCCGGAGGGTGTTGGAAGACTGCCATCTGGTTGGTTGGACTCAGATCTGCGTACTGCAGTGTGGATGCTGGAGCCCTGGGTTAAAAAATTCTTAACCTGGGTTTGGCAATCAGTGCAAATGTTCAAGCCATTGTTTCTCAAACCCAGCATCTGCTGACTCAAGTCCCGCTAACCCTGGGCTTGCATTGCAGTGTAGACACACCCTACGTCAGCGGAAAAACTCTTTCTGTTGCCATACGCAGCACCTACATGTGATCAAAATTTCAAGGAGGTCCTTGGGCGAGGGGAGGTCTTCTCAAAAACATTTTCTTTGATGTGTTCTTGACATTTTCTCCCTCCCACAGAGAGTTAACTTTAGCATTTTTTAGAAGGGGAGAAGTTTTATTTTTGAAGACAGAAGAGGGAGGGGCTAAAAGTTAGACCTTGAGCTGGCTGTATTTTAAAGAATCCTTATTGAGGGTGCAGGAAAAAACCATCCCGATGTGTAGAAAGAATAGTAAATATGGCAGGCGACCAGCTTGGCTAAACAGTGAAATCCTTGCTGATCTTAAACGCAAAAAAGAAGCTTACAAGAAGTGGAAGATTGGACAAATGACCAGGGAGGAGTATAAAAATATTGCTCAGGCATGCAGGAGTGAAATCAGGAAGGCCAAATCACACTTGGAGTTGCAGCTAGCAAGAGATGTTAAGAGTAACAAGAAGGGTTTCTTCAGGTATGTTAGCAACAAGAAGAAAGTCAAGGAAAGTGTGGGCCCCTTACTGAATGAGGGAGGCAACCTAGTGACCGAGGATGTGGAAAAAGCTAATGTACTCAATGCTTTTTTTGCCTCTGTCTTCACGAACAAGGTCAGCTCCCAGACTGCTGCACTGGGCAGCACAGTATGGGGAGAAGGTGACCAGCCCTCTGTGGAGAAAGAAGTGGTTCGGGACTATTTAGAAAAACTGGACGAGCACAAGTCCATGGGGCCGGATGCGCTGCATCCGAGGGTGCTAAAGGAGTTGGCGGATGTGATTGCAGAGCCATTGGCCATTATCTTTGAAAACTCATGGCGATCGGGGGAGGTCCCGGATGACTGGAAAAAGGCTAATGTAGTGCCCATCTTTAAAAAAGGGAAGAAGGAGGATCCGGGGAACTACAGGCCAGTCAGCCTCACCTCAGTCCCTGGAAAAATCATGGAGCAGGTCCTCAAGGAATCAATTCTGAAGCACTTAGAGGAGAGGAAAGTGATCAGGAACAGTCAGCATGGATTCACCAAGGGCAAGTCATGCCTGACTAACCTAATTGCCTTCTATGAGGAGATAACTGGGTCTGTGGATGAGGGGAAAGCAGTGGATGTGTTATTCCTTGACTTTAGCAAAGCTTTTGATACGGTCTCCCACAGTATTCTTGCCGGCAAGTTAAAGAAGTATGGGCTGGATGAATGGACTATAAGGTGGATAGAAAGCTGGCTAGATCGTCGGGCTCAACGGGTAGTGATCAACGGCTCCATGTCTAGTTGGCAGCCGGTTTCAAGTGGAGTGCCCCAAGGGTCGGTCCTGGGGCCGGTTTTGTTCAATATCTTCATTAATGATCTGGAGGATGGCGTGGACTGCACTCTCAGCAAATTTGCAGATGACACTAAACTGGGAGGAGTGGTAGATACGCTGGAGGGTAGGGATAGGATACAGAGGGACCTAGACAAATTAGAGGATTGGGCCAAAAGAAACCTGATGAGGTTCAACAAGGACAAGTGCAGAGTCCTGCACTTAGGACGGAAGAATCCCATGCACTGTTACAGACTAGGGACCGAGTGGCTAGGCAGCAGTTCTGCAGAAAAGGACCTAGGGGTTACGGTGGACGAGAAGCTGGATATGAGTCAACAGTGTGCCCTTGTTGCCAAGAAGGCTAACGGCATTTTGGGCTGTATAAGTAGGGGCATTGCCAGCAGATCGAGGGACGTGATCGTTCCCCTCTATTCGACATTGGTGAGGCCTCACCTGGAGTACTGTGTCCAGTTTTGGGCCCCACACTACAAGAAGGATGTGGAAAAATTGGAAAGAGTCCAGCGGAGGGCAACAAAAATGATTAGGGGGCTGGAGCACATGAGTTATGAGGAGAGGCTGAGGGAACTGGGATTGTTTAGTCTGCAGAAGAGAAGAATGAGGGGGGATTTGATAGCTGCTTTCAACTACCTGAAAGGGGGTTCCAAAGAGGATGGATCTAGACTGTTCACAGTGGTACCAGATGACAGAACAAGGAGTAATGGTCTCAAGTTGCAGTGGGGGAGGTTTAGATTGGATATTAGGAAAAACTTTTTCACTAGGAGGGTGGTGAAGCACTGGAATGGGTTACCTAGGGAGGTGGTGGAATCTCCTTCCTTAGAGGTTTTTAAGGTCAGGCTTGACAAAGCCCTGGCTGGGATGATTTAGTTGGGAATTGGTCCTGCTTTGAGCAGGGGGTTGGACTAGATGACCTCCTGAGGTCCCTTCCAACCCTGATATTCTATGGTTCTATGATTGCAACAGAAATGACGGACAGAGACAACAAAAAGGAACCAGTAAGAAGATGCTGGAGAGCATTTTTCACTTTGAAAAATGATTTGTAAAAGCTGGCTTGACTTGAACACTACCCACCATGAGCCATTTCTACTCAAAGCACCAGGGTTTGGGGATGGAGGAGAAAAAACATGAGCTCAGAATATTGGGGAAAAACATTTGTTTGAAAGTTTCTATATATAAGTAACACAAAGAAAAATGCATTTAGTGACAGTGAAGGTGGCATCAGAACATACCAGCCACCCAGAGCCTTAAAACATGGAAATTAGAAGGGAAAAGACTTCTGTATTCCTTGCCATCTTCATATCAGCTACAACATCGTGGATAACGTGCACCAATGCTCCATAAGGCTTTCACTTCCATCGCTAACAGACACCAAAAAGAAACATTCACCCCATTCAACGCTCTGCATAACCTGACTGGTGAAGTCATACTCTCAAGTATCAACAGTTGAACACATCTGACTCTTCCACAGCCTGTGTATTTGGGAACTTAATCTGCTTGAACAGTCACTTCTGAGGTTTTGTAACAGACCATGAGTTGGATGGAAGTTGGGGGGTATATTGCTTTTCATTCTCTGTTGGAGAAGGAAAACATTTAGAGTTCAGGACAGTTCTCCCATCTCAGTCTCCAAGTACCCACCAGCACCCAACCTCCCTCACCCATTGGCTGTGCCCATCCAGCAACAACCCAACTTCCAAACATTCCATTCCCCAGCACTCTCCATTTTGCCTCCCAGATCACCAATCTCTCAATGCCCCAGTGCCCATCTGTAATGAATGTGGGAATTTTCTGCAATATTTTGATGAATCTCCTTCCTTAGAGGTTTTTAAGGTCAGGCTTGACAAAGCCCTGGCTGGGATGATTTAGTTGGGAATTGGTCCTGCTTTGAGCAGGGAGTTGGACTAGATGACCTCCTGAGGTCCCTTCCAACCCTGATATTCTATGATTCTATGAACAATATGAGTCTCAGTTGGCCATTTGTCTTTGCATTGTTATTCATTGGATGCAGAGAGAATAAAATGCTTCTCCTGGAACAGGGAAGGAGACATATGATGTTTGATCTCTCTGTGGTGGCGTGAAGCTCAGAAGCTGGCTAGAACCAAAACATACCAATGGAAGATCCAGAAGAGACAATGACAGACATTAACATTTAACAACAGGTGGTTCAAGCAGGCTGAATGTGTGAACACAGCATGGCTTTTTACAGAGAACAGAGACAAGAGGTGTCAGGGGTCATTGTTTAAGAAGAAGGTTCACAGACACATAGGAGTTCTCATTCAGGACTGAGAGACAGAAGGACAGAGAGAGAAGATGGATCCTACAACAGCATGGCTTTGTGAAGCCCTGGCTTTGACCAGTCTGAACTGGGTTTTAACCTTTGCTTCTCTAAGGCTATGTCTACACTAGAGAGCTTACAGTGGCACATCTGTACCGATGCAGCAGCACCATTGTAAGATCTCTCGGGTAACCGCCCTATGCCGACGGGAGAGCTCTCACTCATCAACATAATTAAACCACCCCAACAACAGCTTCTCCCACTGACATAGCACTGTGCACACTAACACTTATGCTGGTGAAATTTATGTTCCTCAGGGCTGTGGTTTTTTCACACCTCTGAGCGATGTAAGTTTTGCCGACATACGTGGTAGTATAGGTATGGCCTAAGTTAACCTAAGGACTTCCTGATACTGTATCCCAGTTGATTATTTAAACCTATCCTGTTTGGAAAACACCTGCCTGGTGTTGCTCCCAACACCACCTGAAGTGCATTGATCCGGGGAGGGGAGGGGGGGAGGAGAGACAAGACTCAGACCAGGAGTCTACCTCAGATGGATTCACTGTGCAGAGCTCAGCATGAGGAACAGGAGTGCTGGAGTCCAAAGGCTCAGTCTTGGAGGTGTTGAGGCCGGGGGGCCTGCCTTTGTGGCCAGGGCATGGCATGGACCCTTTAAATCCCTAACGGGTACCCTGTAAAACTCAGCCAAGCATAGACCCCATCATCCCCATTTGACTGAGTGTAGCAGAACCGTTAGAAACACCATAACAAAAGCAACAATGAAAAACATTGTGAACACCTATTCCATGTGTATTTTCTGATGCCTTATAAGGTGGGAGCTCTGACGGAAGCTTTTCCCACACTCTGGGCATTTATAGGGTTTTTCTCCCGTATGGATCCTCTGATGTGTTTTAAGAAGTGATTTCGACTGGAAGCTTTTACCACACTCACTACATTTAAAAGGTCTCTCCTCAGTGTGGATTTTCTGGTGTCTAACAAGGCCTGAGGTCACACTGAATCGTTCCCCACAGTCGGGGCATTTATAGGGCCTGTCTTCTGAGTGGATTCGCCGGTGTCTCCTAAGGGCTGAGCTGTCAGTGAACCTTTTCTCACATTCGAGGCATTTAAAGGGTCTCTCTCCTGTATGGATTCTTTGGTGTTTCAAAAGGGCTGAGCTGTGACTAAAGCTTTTTCCACATTCAGGGCATTTAAAGATTTTCTCTCCTGTGTGGATTATCTTATGTTTAATAAGGCTTGAACTGTCACTGAAGCTTTTCCCACATTCAGGGCATTTATAAGGTTTCTCTTCTGCGTGGATTCTCCTGTGTTTAATGAGGCTTGAGCGGTCACTGAAACTTTTCCCACAGACAAGGCATTTATAGGGTCTCTCTCCTGTGTGGGTTCTTTGATGTACAATAAGGGCTGAATTCACACTAAAGTTTTTCCCACACTCAGGGCATTTATAAGGTTCTTCTCCTGTGTGGTTTCTCTTATGTTTAGTAAGTCCTGAGCAGTCACTGAAGTTTTCCCCACAGACCAGGCATTTATAGGGTCGCTCACCAGTGTGGCTTCTCTGATGTCTAGTAAGGTGTGAGCTCAGACGGAAAGTTTTCCCACAGTCAAGGCATTTATAGGGTCTTTCTCCCGAGTGGAGTCTCTGATGTACAATGAGGTCTGAGTTCACACTGAAGCTTTTCCCACAGTCAGGACATTTATAGGGCTTCTCTCCGGTGTGGATTCTCTGATGGGTGATAAGAGTTGATCTGCGATTGAAGCTTTTCCCGCACTCAAGGCATTTAAAGGGTCTCTCTCCCGTGTGGATTCTTTGATGTTTGATAAGGTAGGACCTCGCATTGAAGCTTTTCCCACAGTCGGGGCATTTATAAGGTTTATCTACAGTGTGTATCCTCTCATGCGTAAGAAGGTAGGAGCTCACTCGGAATCTTTTCCCACATTTGAGGCACTCATAGGGTTTCTCTGCTCTATGGATTTTCCGATGAGTACAAAGGGTTGAGCTCAGACGGAAGCTTTTCCCACAGTCGGGGCATTTATAAGGTTTAGCACCAGTGTGGATTCTCTGATGTCGAATAAGGCATGAGCGCAGGATGAAGCTTTTCCCACAGTCAGGGCACTTGTAGGGTCTTTCTCCCGAGTGGATTGCCTGATGTACAGTAAGGGCTGAAATCACACGGAAGCTTTTCCCACAGTCAATACAGTTATAGGGCTTCTCTGCCACATGGATTTTCTTGTGTTTTATAAAGGCTGAGCAATCACTGAAGCTTTTCCCACAGTCGGGGCATTTATAGGGTCTCTCTCCTGTGTGGGTTCTCTGATGTTTCATAAGGTCAGAACTTGCACAGAAGCTTTTCCCACAGTCGGAGCATTTAAAGGGTTTATCTACAGTGTGGGTCCTCTCGTGCATAAGAAGGTAGGAGTGCACTCGGAAGCTTTTCCCACATTGTAGGCACTCATAGGGTTTCTCTGCCCTGTGGATTTTCTCATGTGTCCTAAGTGTTGAGTTCTGACGGAAGCTTTTCCCACAGTTGGGGCACTTATAGGGCTCCTCTCCAGTGTGGATTCTCTGGTGAGTAACAAGGATTGATTTCTGATTGAAGATTTCCCCACACTCCATGCATTTATAGGGTCTCTCATCAGTGTGGATTGTCTGATGCACAGCAAGGTCTGAGCTCACACTGAAGCTTTGGCCACACTCAGGGCAGTTATAGGGTTTCTCTGCAGTGTTAATTCTCTGATGGGCTTTGTTATTTTTAGTTTTCCTGAGAGCTCTGCCAGTGGAAGTGGCTTTACTCTGTGATGTCTCTCCAGGAATTTTTTCCTGACTGTCTGATATGCATTGAGAGTCACATGCCGTCACCTGATCAGGACTAGAGGAAACTTTCCCTGCCAACATTCCCAATAAACTCCCATGTGATTCTGCTTCCTCCAGACAATTCTCCTCCTTTATCTTCACCATCCCATCCTCTGTTGGAATAAAGAGGGAGAATTGAGACCTGATTCATTTCTTGTGCTGGGAAGTAAAGAATCCTTGGAAAGGGGGAACAGCAGAAATAAATAATAATGATATTGTCTGAAATTAGGAGCCAAATCCCACAAAGCAGAGGGACCAGTTCTGCTCCCACGTAACACCTCAACCGCCAGGAAAGGACAGAGGATGATGGGGAGAGAGGTGTATTCGTCAGTCAGTGAGTGTGGGAAGGAAGTCATGACTGACACACCTGCCAGGAGGATGTGACCCCTGCTGGGACAACCCTGACATGGGTGAAGAGGGGCAGAACTGGGGGCCTCACAGGGCCTTGGTGGAAAAGCCAGCTGGTTTGTTCACTCGCCTGTGGTTCTGAGTTGGCTTAACAAACTCCTCACCTGTGCAGACGCCTCTCATGATCTCTCCTTCCTCTGCATCCAAGGGACCCGGCTCCTCCCCTGGCTCCATCAGAGAGATCTGGAGTAGAAATAGCCCCGGGTTAGATGAAGCGTGGACTCCCTGCAGGCTGGGTGAGTTTATTTGCTCACTTGCAGGCGGGTGCAATTTTTACTGATCTTTTATTATGAAAGAGGAAAGTGGTGTTTAAAAGTGAAGAGTTAAAATCAGGGGACGGAAGCTTTAATTCTCTCTCCAGTCACCGATCGATGCCACCTTAGGTTGTTGCTATAGCAGGGCTTCCTGCATGCAGCCAGCTGAGAAACAGTGGATGGGAATGAGACAGGCACTAAGGAGACCTTGGTTCTGTTCCTAGCTCTATCCTGGACCTGAAAAGCTATGATGTCTTCCTCATGCTTTTCTTCTAGGATAAGAGGCTAACATGGCCATTCTCAAGTGTTCAAACACCATGAGTCAGCTCTTCACATAGCCCCACTCTGAACCCACCCCAGATGTGTTCCTAGCCCACAGTGTTCCCAGAATGGTTCCAGACCCCATTAGCAGCCAATGTGGTGAGGGAAAAGAAAGATGCAACCAGAGCTACAAGTCACATTAAAGAGGAATCTAGAACCCCAGGGTTCTAAGGCCGTGTTGGATGATATGCCAGCACTGGGAGATGGGGAACGGGGTAGGAACCATATGACATGTCTGTCCCTCCCTGAGCCCTTTATCTATCCCTAGAGTCTGTTCCTATAATGGTGGCAGACTGCTGGCACCCCCTACCTATTTCCCACTGGGAGAAAGACCCTGTACATTTATTTCTAACAGTCTGAGCTTTATCCAGCTAGTTATCTCAGGATCACAGCACTCTTCTGTCTGGGGAGAGCTCTTAGCAAAGCTTCCTTCAAACACTTCTAGACTCTATCATATTGAGAAAAGACTTGGCCAGTTTAGTACAGTGAAGAGCAGGTGTAGTGTCAGAAACTGCTGAGGGTGCATCATATTTTTCTTCCCCATTTCCTATTTAAAAAACCCACCCCACCACCACATTCCTCTTCTTTGTAGGTACAGGGGTAGTGAATTCTGGCAGACAGGGGTCTCCCTCTCAGAATTCCTCACCTTTCCCCATCTTGTAGTCCTTGTGATGGCAGTTTTTTATTAAATTTATTATTATTAAGGCTGTCAAGCGATTTAAAAAAAATTTGTGATTAATCACGCGATTAATCGCACTGTTAATAATAGAATACCATTTATTTAAATATTTGCAGATTTTTTCTACATTTTCAAATATATTGATTTCAATTACAACACAGAATACAAAGCGCACAGTGCTCACTTTATATTATTATTTTTGATTACAAATATTTGCACTGTAAAAAACAAATTAAATAGTATTTTTCAATTCACCTAATACAAGTACTGTAGTGCAATCTCTTTATCATGAAAGTTGAACTTACAAATGTAGAATTAGGTACAAAAAATAACTGCAATCAAAAATAAAACTTGTTTGTCTGAGCGATTGGCTGAACAAGAGGTAGGACTGAGCGGACTTGTAGGCTCTAAGGTTTTACATTATTTTGTTTTGAGTACGGCTATGTAACAAACAAAAATCTACATTTGGAAATTGCACTTTCACGATAAAGAGATTGCACTACAGTACTTGTATGAGGTGAATTGAAAAATACTATTTCTTTTGTTTATCATCTTTACAGTGCAAATATTTGTAATCAAAAATAAGAATATAAAGTGAGCACTGTGCGCTTTGTATTTGGTGTTGTAATTTAAATCAATATATTTGAACATGTAGAAAAACATCCAAAATATTTAATACATTTCAATTGGTATTCTATTATTGTTTAACAGTGTGATTAAAACTGTGAATAATTGTGATTAATTTTTTAATCACGATTAATTTTTTGGGATTAATTGTGTGAGTTAACTGCGATTAATTGACAGCCCTAATTCATTATTATTATTATTGACCATAGCACCTAGGAACTCTACACATGGACCAGGATCCCATGGCTCTACACATTGTACAAACACAGCACAAAAAGATTTTCCCTGACCCAAGCAGCTCACATTCACACAACAGACATCAAATGCAGACAGACAGATGGGGGAGTACAAGGAGGCATGATAGGTAGTGGTCTCTGAACACAAGCAGCCAAGGATTTTTGTAGGTGTAACAGCAAAGGAGAGTGTTGAGGAGGAATTTGAAAGTGGGTACATTTGACTTAACTCTGCTCCCTGGAGTACTATAGATATTGGGTGTGGATCAGCAACAGCGGCAGCATACGTAGGTATGTGGAAACACTGTGAGACTGCACCATTGTTTGTGCATTTATCTGCATGCATTCCAACTGCTATTAACTGCGGCAGGTTGGTAGAGCTGTGACTGTGATATGAGGTGAGGTGCAGGTGTACCTTGATGGGCCAACCATGCTTCATTCCTGCATGAAGTGCTGTAGGTTGTCACTGGTCTCCGGGGCTAAGTGAGGGGTAAGCAAAGGCAACATCTCAGAAGAAATCTTCAGGGAAGGGTGAAGGGGTGGGAACTGTGAGAGACTGATAATATCCTACAATATCCTGAATGAACTTTATTGAACTAAGTTAAAACATATTGAATGAGGGTTAAGACCAGTGGGGTCCATCGTATTAAACATGCAATTGTGTATGTGTTATTATAGCACTGTATCTTCTCTAGTGGGAGGGAAAGCCAATTAACGTCCTCCATTATCAACCTTTTCAAGCCGCCCCCGGAGACATGCTCATATACTCCTTCAAACTGGATTCTCTCCAGGGACCAACAGACAAAGGAAGGGTTTTTCAATAAATAGCCTGGTTTTAAACTGGCTCATGGTCTTCTTCCTGATCCAGCAAATGGACAGGCCCCTGGTCCACGGAGGACGCCAATCCTTAGAGGAGGATTCTGAGGTCCCATAAGAGTGTGTGATTGTTCTGAGCTGAAGCTGTGACGAGCTTGTAATAAGGAAACCCCCTTGGGTGCAGGGTTGAAGAACTTCCCCAGCCAGAACCCTTTTAGGCAGGGCTTTGCAGCTGTGCTCCGGCTCCACCCCAGCTCCAGGCAAAAACCTGCAGCTCCACTGCTCCAGAGCTGCTCCATGCTCCAGCTCCAGGCTCCGCTCCAAAGCCCTGCTTTTAGGGTTGGGGTTAACTCTGGTGGACTTATTAGCATGCCTGTAGGGTTGAGATTTTTTAATTGTTTTTAATCTATTTTCTCTGTAATGTTTTTTGCCTTATGAATAAAGCAGGCTTGCTTAGGAAGTGCTGTACCTTATAACTGTAGCAATCACAGATGTTAACCATCTCGGAAGAGAAAACAAGCAGATGTCCTTAGGCAACCTGTCTATGCTGAGAATAATACAGGGAAGGCAGGGAACTGTGCAGCCTGGAAATACCCCAGTCAGAAGGGAGAGGGATGTGGGTCTCCACCTAAGAGAGGCAACACCCGGGGAGCCGGAAGGCTGAGAGTGGATGCTGTTGCTGGACCACTGAGGGGAGACACAGAAGCAGTTGCCCTGAACTGTGACAGCAACATTTTGCAAACCTGGGGTAGTTTGCATGGAGCATGCTCAGTGTTTGAGTGAAGGCCAGGTGGAGGTAGTTTCTGCTTGCTACGCCTGATCCAAACCTAAGTTTTGCTTTACCACAAAGAACATGTTAAAGTTTGTTCTACAGTGTTGATGTGCTATGTTCTCAAAGTGTTCTGTCGTATCTGTGAGAGCATGTTTGTTACTGTGTGATGGGTATTGCTCGAAGATAGAGATAAGGTTGGGTTGTGCGGGTGATGTGTTCCTCCACTTTGTACGTCCTGGTTTTCAGAGGTTTAAGTTTAGCCACCCATCCATTTTTTCACCCAGACAGTCCGAGTGCCTTTTGACAAGCCCTGATGTCCAGTTTTTTTGATGGGGTGGTGGGGAAGAGGCGGAGCAGGTGCAGGGCCTTGGCAGGAAGAGGGGGGTAAGGGGGTGGGGCCTTGTGGGAGGCAGATCAGGGGCCTGGCCTCAGGAAGAGGTGGAGCAGGGGGGATAGCCTATGGGGTCCTGTTACCAGCCCTTAGAAAGGTGGCAACCGTATTAGCCACTCTCCCCGTTCTGGAAGGGCAGGAGGCAGCACTGGGCAACCTTAACTCTGCGTTAACAAACCTTTTGAGCAGTTCTTTCACTTGGCTTTTTTAAAATAATTTCAGCAACCCCATGTTCCACAGCCCAGCTCTCCCCTCTACTGCCTCTGATTCCTGGGCAATCCTTAACCTGGCCACAGAAGGCCCTGTCTGCATGGTTAGTCTCTGTATTGCCCCTGTATCGTCTCCACAGCTTGGAGTCTTCCTGTCTCTCTTACAGTCCAGCCCAGTCCTTCCCCACCCCATGCAGGGACAGACTTTGGCAGAGGCCCTGTAGGTTGAGGAGCTGGGCAGAGGATGTGTGAAAGTGCAGAGACTGGCATGGAGTCACTGTGGCTGAGGTGTTTTTTCGGAAGGAGGACAGACTTGGGGGGCATGGATAGAGGAGTGGGGGGGTTATGGGTGACTCAGCTGAAGACCCCCTCCATCGCTCACTGCATAACTCTGATGCCCCTCCTTCTCCCCTGCCCCCCTGCACTGCTTTGACCTCCCTTTTCCTCTAGGAGCAGCAGCATGTGGGGACGGGTGAGCCTGGAGAACCTTCCCCACTGCTGGAAGCCATGCGATTTAACCCAGAATCATTGCACATTTTTAACTGTGTGATATGAAGCCGCTGTGAGTAAAACAATTATTTATTGGAGACATCCACACTTTGGTATGTATATGGTCAGATATGTACAAAGAAGGTAAAATGTTAATCTGTAATGCTATGCAACATTAGCTAAGGGAGGATCTAACGGGTCTTTTATACCCCATGTAGACATACCCTACATCTCTCTGTGTCTCAGTTTCCCCTCTGTACAATGGGGATAATAGCTTTTCTCTGCCAGGGAGAGGTGGTGTGAGGATATATACTTATTGAGAGGTGCTCAGATTCTTTGATGCTATAAACACCTTAGCTAGAATTTTCCAGACATGAAAAGTAAGTCTTTGATTATGAGCAATATGTAATATTTATATACCTCTGTTTAATTATGGGATATATTTATTACAAAAGACTATTACTAGACTAAAAGTTATAAGGGCTTGTCTATACTGGAAAGATAGACCAGTATAAACTAATGTGTGAGTTTAAACCTATAGTTACACTGGTATAACTCCTCATGTGGACACTTATTCCAGTATAAAAGAGTGCCCCTGATTGGTTTAGTTTATATCATTTCGGAAGGGGTTTAATCTAAATGGGAAAAAGGCACTCTGGTTTTGGTAGAATAAGGTCCACATGGGGGGCGGGGGTTTAAATCAGAATAACTACATCTGTATAATTGGTCAAACTTTCCAGTGTAGACAGTCCCTAAGGTGCTGGCGAGAGAAGCAAAAATAACATTAGAGAAAGGCCATCCTCTTTGGTGGATCAAAGGAAAAGGAAGGCATGTTATAGCAACCTAGAAAATCTGACAGCCTGGAAATCATACGATAGCAAAGAAGAAACTTGTGCTAGAGGAAAATTAAGAACAAATATTTTAAGTAACACATGTAAAATAAACATTCAGAATATCACAGGAAATATGTTTTACAACAAACTGAGACATTGCTTCGCTACTTGCATCAATTGTGATTTTCTGGGATTATTTACCATTAATGAATGGTTTTAAGTTGCACAATGACATCCAACTATACAATTAGGGTGACCATACTTCCCAAAGGGAAAATGGAACAATGTGTGGGGCTGGCCTAAGCCCTCCCCTTTGTGGGACTAGCCCAAGCTGCATGCCTGAGCCCCTCCCACCCATGGGGCTGGCCTAAACCACTCACCTGAGGCCCCCCCTCATGTGGGGCTTAATATGGAGATATACCTATCTCATTGAGCTGGAAGGGACCTTGAAAGGTCATGCAGTCCAGTCCCTTCACAGCAGGACCAAGTACCAAATCCCTGACAGATTTTTGCCCCAGATCCCTAAATAGCTCCCTCAAGAATTGAACTCACAACCCTAGGTTTAACAGGCCAATGCTCAAACTACTGAGCTATCCCACCCCTCCAGTGGCTTGCCCAAGCCCTGCCTGTCCCCCCAGGCAAGGTGGATGCTGGTAGCACTGCTCACTCAAGTCCTGCCTGCCCCCCGTCTCCCCTCTACATGGGGCTGGCACTGCCACTCTCCCCCACACGTTCCTCTGCACCCCACTTTTCTGACAAAAGTGGGCATTTGTCCTGTTTGCTCTTGCCAACTGATCAAGTCGCCAAGACACATGGGACCAATGCCCACTTTTGACAAAAAAGTTGGGGCATCCAGAACAGGTCTTAAAAATGGGACTGTCCTGGCCAAAACGGGAGGTATGGTCACCCTAAGTAAATTAGGATGTGCTAAGGACCATTCCCCCTGCCCCAACCTATCTGGCAGCACAGCTCCCTCTTTCCCAACCCCAGCTACTGCACCCTGTCCCTGGTTTTGCCAATCTGTCCCTCTCCTTCGCTTCCCTCCACTTGTTTTGCCTTCCGTGGCAAATTGCACACACATCCCTGCCCTGTGCTGCCCTTTGCCCCCTGTTAATTGCAGGGAGCAGATTCTGATGGCAGGTCAGGGCAGCAGAGCATGTTCCCACTGCTCCAGCCTGCGCAGTGACTGCGAAGTCGCAAATTCTGGTGGGAAGCAGTTTCTGAGATACACGAAACTGGGTGTGTGTCCGGGAGGGCAGCAGCTCTGAGGCTCGCAGACCCCCGCCCGGGAACAGAGCTGGTGCAGAGTCATTTCCTGCCCGGCCCCAGCCCTTTTCCCCGGGTCTCTCCCCTCACCTGCAGGCTCCGGCTCAGGGGCTGGTGTCGGCAGAGCCCGGGGCTGCCAGGGGCAGAGGGGGGTCAGTGCAGGTCTCTCCCCGCACCGCGCTGGGGAGCAGCAGCGGCTCAGCCCGGGCTCCCGGCTCACAACGGAGGCAGCAGCAGACGCTACTGACCCAGGAAGCTCAACCCCTGATATCCTGAAGAAAGACAGAGAGCAACAGCTTCCTCTCCCTTCGCCCTCGGTGGGGAGGGCTGTAAAACAGGATGGAGAGGGAGGGGAAAGGACAAGAAGAGCTCTGCATAGCTGGAAAGCTTGTCTCTCTCACCAACACAAATTGGTCCAATAAAATCTATTACCTCCCCTAGTTGACTCTCTAATATCCTGCAACCCCTGGGCTATAAGAACAGAGTGTACCACATCCTAACGCACCTACACAAGGGGGCAGAATTCACACTGTCCCCACGCTCTAGACCAGGGGTCCCCAATGCGGTGCCCATGGGCGCCATAGTGCTCGCCGGGGCATCCATGTGTGCCCGCCTACTGGCCGCCGGACAAGCAGCCGCCAAAATGCCGCCGTGAAGCAGCAACGTCAAGAAGTGCTACCACCGAAATGCCGCCACGGTAGCACTTCTTGATGCTGCTGCTTCACGGCGGCATTTCAGCGGCGACGCCTCTTGACGTTGTGGCATTTCGGCAGCTGCTTGTCCGGTGGCCACGGTCCTTGGAGGCTAGTTGTCTGGCACCCGCCCCACGGAAAAGGTTGGGGACCACTGCTCTAGATTCTAGCCCAGCCCAGTTGTGAATGTTTGAGCAACCTTAATCGTGTTCATTTTTTGTTCTATGTTCTAGGTCCTGTAGGGAATATCGCTGTAACTCCTCCCCAAAGTGCTGCTTTTCTGTAGAATTACTTAACATGGAGATCTAACCCTCTCCAATCTTGGCCTTTTTCTCACCAGTAATCAAACACTGCTGTAATACCAATCCGGTTTTTCCCTTTTCTCAGTTACTGGAATTTTACACAAAATCCCCTCAGATGCTGGTCTCTTTCTACTTATTGATTATTAATATATTGGCAAAATTACTTATTTTTCTCTCTAAATATCTAATAATAGAATAATAGGACTGGAAGGGATCTCGAGAGGTCATCTAGTCCAGTCCCCTGCACTCAGGGCAGGACTAAGTATTATCTAACCCATCCCTGACAGGTGTTTGTCTAACCTGCTCTTAAAAATCTCCAGTGATGGAGATTCCACAATCTCCCTAGGCAATCCAGTGCTTAACCACCCTGACAGTTAGGAAGTTTTTCCTAATGTCCAACCTAAACCTCCCTTGCTGCAATTTAAGCCCATTGCTTCTTGTCCTATCCTCAGAGGTTAAGGCGAACAATTAATAGAATCATAGAAGATTAGGGTTGGAAACATAGGCGCCGACTCCATGGGTGCTCCAGGGCTGGAGCACTCACGTGGAAAAATTGGTGGGTGCTCTGCACCCACCGGCAGTTCCCCGCCCCGCCCCACCTCACTGCCTCCTCCCCTGAGCATGCCGCCGTGTCCTGCTTCTCCCCCCTCCCTCCCAGCGCTTGTGCTGCGAAGCAGCTGTTTCGCGGTGGCAAGCGCTGGATGGGAGGGAGGAAGGGAGGTAGGGAGGGAGGGAGGGAGGGGGGAGGAGGAGGAACGCGGAGTGCTCAGGGAAGAGGCGGGGCCGGGGCGAGGATTTGGGGAGGGGTCCAATAGGGGCAGGGAGCGGGTGGAGTCTGGGCGGTGGGGGGGGGGGCGCGAGCACCCACCAGCGTCAAGGAAAGTTGGCGCCTGTGGTTGGAAGAGACCTCAGGAGGTCATCTAGTCCAACCCCCTGCTCAAAGCAGGACCAACCCCAACTAAATCATCCCATCATTCTCCCTCCTCCTTGTAACAACATTTTATGTACTTGAAAACTGCTATCATGTATATTATGTTGATATAAAATCCCCCCAGGTTTTGCTCCTTTCCATACAAATTAATAAAATATTAAATCTTAGATTTTGCGGCTATTCCCTTTAATTATTGAATATTCTTATAAATCTCACCAGTTTTGATTTTTCTCTATAATCAAACATGGTTATTGAAATCTAGGATTTTTCCTTATTGATATAAAATAGATATACCGCCCCACAACATTCACCAATTTTCTTCTCTAATTATTGAACGATATAAACCCCCTAATCCAGAGGTCCCCAAACTGTGGGGAGCACCCCCCCCAGGGGTGTGTGGAGGTACCTTTGGGGGGTGCAGCAGGGCCCGGGCCAGTCCCCATGGGGGGGCCAGGAAGGAGTACCACCCAGCCCCTCCCCACCCCCAGCTCTGTTCCAGTCCCGCATGCAGCCTTGTCCCTGGCTCCCATCCCCATGCCTGACCCCGTCCCCAGCCTCAGCGCAGCTCTGCTCCTGTCCCCACCTCCAGCCTGGGCCTCTGGCTGCGACTCCAATCCCGGCCTCGCTTCCAGCCCCAGATCCACCCCCAGCTGCGTCCCCAGCCTTGGCCCCCCTTGCCCCTGTCACACACACCCCCAGCCACATCATTGATCCCAGCCCCGGCTCCGGGGGGGCATGGGGCATGGATAGGAGTAAGGGGGGTGCAATCTTTGGGGACCACTACCCTAATCATTGGAGGGAAATCACTGCCTTGAGTCATTTTCCCATTAATGGGGAATGAAGATCTTTAATGATCAAGTTTCCCCCTCACATCTGAAAATCAAATTATTTTTCCACTAGTTTTAATTAACATGGCATGATTGCTGCTTAAAGTGAGTTGTTCTGCATGTAACAAACATCAAAGCCAGGAGCCTCCCACCATTTGGGGGGACAGTGTCTCTCAGCTGCTAACGGGGCAGTGGGCCAGACCCTGACTGGCTGTATTTTGCCGCAGATGGGGACAGGATGGGAGAGTCATCCCTCCAGGGGGCTGCTGTGTGTGTGACTGGGTTCCTGATCCCCTTAATCAGTATCTAGGATGTCTAAATATTGTCCTGCTGTATTAACCCCTCCCATCCCCATCACCACTTTTACCCCAAAGAGTCCCTAAAGCTCCTGACAGATGGATTCTAGGGGGGTCGTTAGTCGTGTGAATATAGTGGTTGCCCTATGCCAACAAGAGGGGCAATATCCCCACATGACAACTGCCCCGCTCTTGGTTTGCCCTGTCCCAGCTGTTGCCCCCCACCCAAACCAGCCCACCTAAGCAACAGCTGCCAATCACCAACCCCTCCCCTCAACTACCCCCTCCCAACTGCCATGGGATCTTCTGTCTCCATCCCCCTCCCTGTCCCTATTAATGAGGCATTGCCCAAACTAAAAGCTTCAAAATTCAGCTGATTTGCAATTTGTGTGTGTTGGGGGGGGGGGGGGGGCACTTTTACAACATTTCTTGGCAATAATGGATTAAAGCTCCTATTAAAATGAGAATTCTCCAGCCATCTTAACTATGGTGTCATTACTACTCCACCCATAACAATCCCTAGTGACAGGTTTCAGAGTGGTAGCTATGTTAGTTTGTATCAGCAAAAACAACAAGGCGTCCTTGTGGCACCTTAGAGATTAACAAATTTATTTAATTTATTAATTTAATGTATAAATTTATATAATTTATTTAAATTTATTAACAAATTTGTTAATCCCTAGTGAATTTCTTTAAGAGATCTTTACAAAGAAGAGTTCGGTTCATTATTCCCATTATACAGATGGGCTTAAAGTGCAGCAAGGGAGGTTTAGGTTGGACTTTAGGAAAAACTTCCTAACTGTCAGGGTAGTTAAGCACTGGAATAAATTGCCGAGAGAGGTTGTGGAATCTCTATCATTGGAAATGTTTAAGAGTAGGTTAGACAAACACCTGTCAGGGATGGTCTAGATAATTAGCTCTGCCCTGAGTGCAGGGGACTGGACTACATGACCTCTCGAGGTCCCTTCCAGTTCTATGATTCTATGGGGATAGGGTGACCAGCGGTCCCGATTTTATCGGGACCGTCCCGATATTTTGTTCTCTATCTGGCGTCCCGACCGATCTTTAGCAGCACTGTTGTTTTTTTGGTTTTTTTTGCTCAGCCCCCCCTCTCATGGGAGTGGAGAGGGGGGGCTAGTGGCCAGTAGCAGGCCAGTGGAGAGCCAGGAATAGAACCACGGGGCCCATCTAATGCCGGTGACCAAGCCACTAAGCTCCACTGTCTCTCATAGTAATGCCCACCAACCCCTGCTACAACAGCCCCATGTGGCATCAGGCCATGAATGGAGAGAGAATTAAACCTTCATTGCCCCTCACAGAAAAGCCACACGTCTGATTTTAGCTCTTCACTTTTAAAGATGATTTTTCTGTTTTCTAATAAAAGATCAGTTAAAAAAAATCACACCCGGATACACGTGAGTGTATAATTTGACCCCATGTACAGAGAGTCCACACTCCCTATAACCTGGAACTATTTTTTACTCCAGATCTCTCCGATGGAGCCAGGGGAGGAGCCGGGCCCCTTGGATGCAGAGGAAGGGGAGAGCCGGAGTGGCAGCTGCACTGGTGAAGAGTCTGTTAAACCAACTTGGAAACCATGGGCGAGTGAAGGAAACAGCTGGGATTCTCTCCAAGGCCCCAAGAGCCCCCCAGTTCTGCCCCATTTCACCCAGGTCAGGGTTGTGTCAGTCATGGTCTCCCTCCTCCCTGATAGAGGCTTATTAATGAGTCAATTTCCTGAGTGTTGAGGTGATACGTGGAAGCAGAATTGGCCCCTCTGCTTTGGGGGATTTGGCCCCCAGTTTCAGATCAAATCATTATTATTTATTTCTGCCATTCCCTCTTCAAGGATTCTTTATTTCCCAGCTCTCAATTCTCCTTCTTTATTCCAACAGAGGAGGAGATGGGGAGTAGAAAGGAGGAGAATTGTCTGCCAGAAGCGGAATCGCATGGGAGGTTCTTGGGAAGGTTGGAAGGGAATGTTTGCCAGTGTTCGGAGCAAGTAGAAACCTGTGAGAGTCAAGGCGAATCAGAAGGCAGGAAAAAATCCCTCGAGAAGAGCCAGAGGGGTAAAGCCACTTCCACTGGCAGAGCTCTCGGGAGAACTAAAAATACTCAGGCTCATCAAAGAACCAGCACTGGAGAGAAACCCTATAGCTGTGAGAGGAGCTTTAGTTGGAGATCAACCCTTTTTAGACCTCAAAGAACCCACACAGGAGAGAAACCTAACAAATGTGATGGCTATCGGAAGAGCTTCAATGTGAACACAAACCTTCTTACACACACACAAGAGGACCCCCAGGGCAGAAAACCCCTATAAATGACTCAAGTGTGGGAAAGGCTTTGATCTGAGCTCAGACCTTATGAGACATCAGAGAATCTTTACAGGATATAAACCGTATAAGTGCCCCGGCTGTGTGAAAACCAATTGTGAGCTTAGACATGGTCAGAGTTCAGAGAACCCACACAGGAGAGAGACCTTATAAGTGCCCTGACTGTGGGGGGAAAGTTTTAACATGAGCTCAACCCTTATGAAACACCAGAGAACCCACAAGACAGAAAGACCCCACACGTTCCCTGACTGCAGGGAAAGTGTCACTGTCAACTTGGCCTTCATTAGACACCAAAGAATCCACCCAGGAGGGAAACCCTACAAGTCTACTGACTGTGGGGAAAAACTTCCGGTGTTACTCATTCCTTATGACACATCAGGGAACCCACAAGAGAGAGACTCCGTAAATGCCCCAAATGTGAGAAAACTTCACTTGCTTCTCAGACCTCATTATGCATCAGAGAATCCACACAGAAGAGAGCCCCTTTAAATGTAGTGAGTGCAGGAAAAGTTCCCAGTCTAATTTGCTTCTTATCAGACATCAGAGCATCCACAGCAGGCAGAGACCTTATCCCTGCCCTGACTGAGGGAAAAGCTTCCGTCAGAGCTTACCCCGTATTACCCAGCAGAGAAATCACATGTGAGAGATGCTCACACTAGGTTTTTATCTGGTGGCTCTGCAAAGTCTACACATAATCTGGGGGTCATGGCACCTCCGGTTGCTTGGGGCATTGAGAGATGGGGGATCTGTAAGGTGTAATGGTGGGGGCTGGGGAGCAGAGGGGAATATCTGGAAGTTGGATTGTTGCTGAGTGGTCACAACCCATTGGAGAAGGATCTTGGGTGCTGATGGGTGGATTATTTAGGGACTAGGATGGGAGATGACAGGGATAACTGATGTCAGAGCCGGTCCATGGGCGACCGATGTGTACTGGTCAGTTACCAGGTTGCGGTCAGGAGATGTGTAGCAGAGTTGGGATCGAGCCAGGTCAGGATACCAGGAATTCAGGGGCAGGTTACAAACTGAAGGCAAGTAATGGGGTTGGGAACAAACCGGGGTCAGGAGCTGGAGTCCAAGGCTCATGGTAAAACAAGGTATGGAGCAGAAGCAAGCAAGCAATATCTGCATCATTGCTCAGATAGTTCCCTCTGATGGCTCCCTGGTTTACATACTGGCAGAGGCCAATCTGTGGGTTGCCACTCAGGCCTTGCTAGTCAGCATGTCCTGCAGTGTCTGGTTTCGAGGGTGACCAGCAAAACTCCAGTGGCAATGTGGAAGCACTGGAGGCCCAGAACCTCCATAGTAGCAGATTCTAATCTCATAGGTTCTTTCACTTGAAAATTTTCATTCCCCCAAGAGACTGAAAAGCAACATGCCCCCACACTTCCACCCAACTCACCCTGTGCCACAACACCCCAGCAGGGACCTCAGCGCTGTTAAAACAGATGAAGTTCCCCAAGGCATGGGCTGTGGGAGAGTCCAACGTGCCAAACTGTTGCTTCCAGAGAATTCGAGGTCGGAGATCAGATTTGTGCTAGAGGAGATATTGGAGGAAGCTGGGACGCATGGTGCTTTTCGGTATCTGTTAGAGACAGAAGCAAAAAGCCCTACAGCATGCCACCACCGTACTCAACGCAAAGGTGGCAAGGTCCACGGGAGACTTTCCCCTTCTCATCCCCAGGTTTCGTTGAGTGGGATCCTGAGACCACCTTTGATGTCACTAAAAGTTTTTGTTTGTGTTCATATTTAGCGATAGAGGTGCTGATCCGCTGTGGCTCCAAATGAAACCACTGGGAGCTGAAGTTCTGCAAAGGAGCAGCAAGGTGCATCCAGTTTGGACTCAAGAATGTCGGCACCCTGAATGATGGGCTCCTGAACATTGCAGCTGTAGACCCTGTCTGCTCACTGCGGTCAGCGAATAAGGCAGGGTGGATAAATGCCAAAGTTATTTTTAAAATGATTTTATTTCAATTGTCTTTTTATTTAAATAATTACACTTTTAAAAACCTATTAAAAATTAAATGTGAAGTGATGATAACCTACAGTAAGGCCTTACTTTACCATCATCTATTAAATACATTTAAATTAAATAAAAATATTAATAAGCAACATACATTTGATGCTGAAGTTTTAAAGAAAGTCA
Organism: Platysternon megacephalum; assembly: GCA_003942145.1. Lineage (NCBI taxonomy): Eukaryota > Metazoa > Chordata > Testudines > Platysternidae > Platysternon > Platysternon megacephalum. The sequence goes on from QXTE01000433.1 coordinate 370,705, forward strand.
AAGAGCTGGACTGGTGGAAGTAATTGATTATGCACCGTAACCAACATTTGTTGAAGTACTAAACCAGATTTTAACACTTCTTTGGCAGGTGCAGAGAGAACATTTTCTTCCTTTCAGTTTATTCAACTAGTTCAGTTCAATGATTAAGAACATAAGAGTGGCCATAGTGTGTCAGACCAAAGGTCCATCTAGCCCAGTATCCTGTCTGCCGACAGTGGCCAATGCCAGGTGCCCCAGAGGGAATGAACAGAACAGGTAATCATCACGTGATCCATCCCCTGTTGCCCATTCCCAGCTTATGGCAAACAGAGTCTAGGGACATTAGTTTATTCAATGTTAAGAAAATGATTGGGAGTTGAAAAAGCAAGAAAACTTTTTGTCCCCTCTTCCAATCTATGAATACAAATGAGGTGTCACAGGGTGAGATCTACTAGTTCTGAAATCTTGAAGGGCAGAGTGACCAGAAACAATCAGTTCAGTTCACTACCTACAGATCACACTTCCTTTGTTTAATAAGCCAGTTGTTTATCAAAACAGTTCTTGCATTAAAAGCTTTTTTTCTCTTCTCATGTTGAAGGTAGTTTTATTTAACTAATAAAAAAGTGCAGTTGTAACTGAATTCCAATTTCCAGCCAAATACAGCTGGACACAGTTCATGGGTAAAATATTAATCATCTAGTAAATAAGAAATGCTTCATTCTCCATTTTCTAACATAAGAAAAAAAGTACAAAGAAGAATCTAAATGTATGTTAACTAATTGCTCAAATAAATGTTTTTGCTAACTGGTAGGTTACACTATATCTATACACAAGTACTAAATTTAATGTAAAGGCTACATTTAATTACATATCAACAGGTTTTAATGGGTACCAACCAATGAGAATCAACCTTTCTTTAGGAAAGTAACTAAAAAGTTAAAATGCAAAGTGAGATTAAAACTGATCAGTAAAATCAAGGTTTTAGTGATGTCAATTACTTTTATTTAAATCAGTCCACCCTGGAATAAAGCCACTGATTATTCCCTGGAAAGAGACAGAGGTGGGGCAATTTCCATAGATATATACCCAGTGGGACCCATGTCAATCAGTCCTGGATTAAAGCAGTTCCAGAAGGTTTGTAAGACCCTCCAAGCTGCTCCGTTTCCCACAGATGTATTTCCCTTCTGAGAACTACAGACTAGAATGTAACAGACCACTTCAAGGTGGTATAGAACTAACCCCAGTCCTTTTAGTGCTTCAGATCATTGGGGAAGTAACATTTGTCGACACAGTTTTTCAACTTTATATAATGTATTAAGTGAACGAAATAAAGCTAAGTTGAAAAGTAAATAAGCATATTAATAATAGACTAATAAAGAAGTCCAGTTAATAACAAAATGATTCATAATAACGTGAATTAATTAATTATTAGCTGAATCAGATCAATATATCAGACCATTCCCACGTGGACTCTAGCAGTCTGGCATGGCAGCAGTTCATTTAGCTATCAGCCCAGGCAATGGGGTGTTTTGCCAAGTAGGTCTAAGCTTGTACTCCAGCCAAAGGCTTGATGCAGAAGGGAAGGAACCAACCCCCAAGACACAGCTAATGTGTGGATCATAATTTAAATTGCTAGCAATGAGCTGTTTCTGCCCAGATTTCATGTTTAGATGATCCCCTTATTCACGGAGTGAGCAGCATCTGACCCAGGAAGCTCAGCCACTGAGCAGAGAGAGAAAGCAAGCAGCCTCCCCTCCCTTAGCAATACACAGAGCTCTCTGATAGCAACTCTGTATTGCTGAGGGATTTTAAAAGCTGCTGTGTCCCACCCCAGAGGTGGCTGCATTAGGGATCCCTGAGCAGCAGTGGCTGTTAACCAGCTGCCATACCCCACCTCAAAGCTACTTGCCCACCAGTTACCACAGATCTTCTCTTTCTGCAAGCCGCCGGTTGTTTATCTATGTTTTCCCAGTCACTGACCCCTCCTCTGGGCTCCCCTGCAGTGTGGACCTTATCTCCTCCTCCTGCGCAGGCCGAGCCCAGTGGGGTTGGTGCTCTCAGGATAAACAATCCTCCAGTGACTGCTCCCGGGCTGTTATTCCAGCACCAGAAGACTCCTGAGGTCTCCCATTCTCCTTCAGGTTGAGCTGTGAAACAGAGAGAGCGGCCCAACTTGCAACTGGGGAACTAGGAAGGTGAGTGTTTGGTTTCCACCAGCTCTGAGACAGGCACCCTAGGTCCAAACGGTTTAACTACATCTCAGAAGGACTGAAACTGGAATCTCTTCCCCTCCCAAAGCAATTCCCTTACACAGCCTTTCAAGCTGCTTTAAGGGCTGGGAATAGAATAGTTTCTAAATCCCAGCCCCCCTGCTCTACGCTACTAGACTCCACTCCCACCCAATAGCTGTGGATAGAACCCAGGAGTCTGGGCTCCCAGCCAGGGCCAGCTTTAGGGCGATTCATCCGATTCCCCCGAATCGGGCCCCGCACCCCTAAGAGGGCCCCTCAACGTCCCTAAGGGCCCTCCGCTGCCGTGCCGCCGACGGCACCGCCAGCCAATTGAGCTGCCGCCGAAGTCCCGCCGCTGTCTTCGCCAGCAGCTCTTTCGAATCAGGCCCCGCAGTGCCTAAAGCCGGCCCTGCTCACAGCCTCCCCCCATTTCCAATCCACTACCCCGCACTCCATTCCCAAAGCCAGGAATAGAACCCAGGAGTCCTGTCTCCCACTCCCCCATGCTCTAACCCACTAGACTCCCCTCCCCAAGCTGTGATAGAATCCAGGAGTCCTGATTTGTATTCCCCTTACCTGTAACCACAACACAAAACCTTCCTCCCCCTCTGCCCAAAGCTGGGGTTCAAGTCACAATAAGGATACCTGAGCTGTACACTGGGAGTCAGGACTCGTGGTTTCTCTCCCTGGCTCTGGGAGGGGAGTGAGGTAGAGTGGAGTGGTTAAAGAAGGGGGGCTGGGTGTTCAGGACTCCTGGGTCCTATCCCCAGCTCTAGGCCACCACATAGCATCCAAAGTCTACCATAGCATCCAAAGGGTATGTTCATTCCCAAAGTGCATCAACCCTGTTCTGGTAGGACTCCCCCTCTGCATAGGTGAAGGGATTTCAGATTCCCTGGCTCATTTCTCTCTCAATGCTCTCTCATTTTCACTGTGCTGGCTCAGGGGGGCTGGGATGTAGGAGGAGGTGAGGGCTCCAGCTGCGGGTGCAGGCTCCAGGGTGAGGCCAGAAATGAGGAGTTCAGAAGGTGGGAGGGGGCTCCAGTCTGAGACAGTGGGTTGGGATGCAAGAGGGGGTGAGGGCTCCGGCTGGGGGTGCGGGCTCTGGGTTGGGGCCAGGGATGATGGATTTGAGGTGCAGGAGGGGGCTGGAATCAAGGGGTTCAGAGGGCAGGAGGGGGATCAGGGCTGGGGCTGGGCAGGGGGTTGGGTCCCAGGAGGGGGGTCAAGGTGCAGGCTCCGGGCGGCGCTTACCTCAAGCAGCTCCCGGAAGCAGCGGCACGCCCCACTCCGGCTCCTAAGTGGAGGCTTGGCCAAGCGGCTCTGCACGCTGCCCTGTCCACAGGCGCCGCCCCCGCAGCTCCCATTGGCCATGGTTCCTGGCCAATGGGAGCTGCGGGGGCAGCACTTGGGGCAGGAGCAGCGTGCGAAGCCCCTTGGCTGCCCCATCCATAGGAGCTGGAGGGGAGACATGCCGCTGCTTCCCGGGAGCCGTGCGGCGCGGAAGCTAGCAGGGAGCCTGCCAGCCCCGTTGTGTGGCACCGCCAACCAGACAGTCAATGGCCCGGTCAACGATGCTGACCGGAGCCGCCAGGATCCCTTTTCAACTGGTCAAAAACCGAACACCTGGTCACCCTACGCTTCCCTGATGTGAAAGGGCCTCTCCCCTGTAGCAGGGAGCTGGGTAAAGGATGGAGCCAAGCTGTGAGTGCAGCAGAGACCAGGAGTTACTGACTGGGGGAGGTGTGTTTCTTAAAGGGGATCAGGGATGGTTAAGGGGACTCCTGCCCTAAGTTCCCTTTAAGCTGCGCGGCCACATGGCCATGCAGCAGCCTATTAAGCGTTGCACAGGCGCTCAGGGCTGCGGCGGGGAGGGATGCCTCCCAGCCAAGGAGCTGACGCAGCTGGGGGAGAGATTCCCCTCCCCTGGCCCCAACCCAGTCAGGCCCAGACCTGCTGCAGATGGGGAAGAGACGTACCTCCCCTGGCCCCAACCCAGCCCAGTCCCCGACCTGCCGTGGTGGGGAAGAGGCGCCTATCTCGCGGCCCCAGCCCCAGAGCTGATGCAGCAGGGAGAGGCGCCTCAGCCCCCCAGCCCAGGTGCTGCTGTGGGGAGAGAGAGCTGGGGGGAGTCCTCTCTCCCCACTGTAGCCCCAGGGCAGCCTGCAACCCAAGCCCCTCATCCCCGGCCCCACCCCAGAGCCCGCACCCCCAGCCAGAGCCCTCATCGTCTGCACCCCAACCCTCTGCCCCAGGCCTGAGCCCCCTCCCAAACTCCAAACCCCTTGGCCCCAGCCCCGCCACATGAATTTTGTTATGTGCACCAATATGGAGGTGAGGTGTCACACATCACCTCCATATTGGTGCACATAACAAAATTCATTCTGCACATGCATGGGAAAAATTAGAGGGAGCACTGCTGAGTGCTGCCTATAGGGGCCTCTTCTCTGGGGGATGCACCAGGACTTCTAATGTAGCATCCCGAGACAGACTTGCCAAGTGTCACACGTGCCGTTGGTCTGTCCTGTAGGGTTGGTAAAAATGTCACACTTTGTTTGAGACAAGATGCGTGAGGTAATTCAAACACCCCCTCTAATTTCAATTCCCAGGGGGAAACACAGAGAGAGACAAGCTTTTGAGCTCCACAGAACTCTTCTTCAGGGCTGGGAGAGGACCTCACAGCTAAGTGCAAATTGGAACAGATTGTTTAGCATATGCAGTTAACCCATATTGTAAGGGACCATTCAAGGTAGAGTCGACTTTTAACACCTCATAGGACAAAAAGGGGAGTTAGTGGGTTACAGATTGTTGTAATAAGCCATAAATCCAGTGTGTCTGGTCAGTCCATGATTTTTAGTGTCTAGCAGAGTAATGAATTTAAGCTCCCAGGCTCGTCTTTTGAAAGTTTTGTGCAGGTTTCCTTTGAGGAGGAGGACTGATAGGGCACCTGGGGCAGGCAATTATTTTTTGTCAAGGTCCAAATTTCTTGGTCAAGCAAGGGATAGTCAAGGTCCAGACTCCAGCGAAAATAATAAAAAAACAACAACGATAATGATAATAAGTAAATACAAAGATTTCAGGATCCATTTTAAAGCATCTGGTGGTCTGGATTTGGCCTGCAGTCCACCTATTGACTACTCCTGGGTCAGACACACAGTGATCGCTTTGTGACAAGTGTTCACCCACAGGTGATAATTGGGACTGACAAAGCTACAGCTACACTGCATACACCTGGTTTGAGGGAGACTGACTCCCCCACACTGTGCTGGAGGGGAAAGGTGCACTCAGCTAAAGAGTAAGGAACTTTAATCCTACTTCTTCTATACGATGCTCTTAATGCTCCTCTGTGCATCACAGCTTTGTTCACCAATTCCTCCCATCCCAACTTTAGGGGAGCTATAAACTAGCACTTGCCCATTCCCCCCGTTATGTTAGCTGTACCTGGACATCTGTCAGGTGCGGGATTCCCAGGGTTTGGAGAGGGGTTCCCAGAGTTAATCCCTGGAACAAGCACCACACTTAACAACAGCGCAACACTGTTCCCTAAGCCAGGTCAGGATCTCTAGCAGGGGTTACACAGACTTGGCACAGCACACAGTCAACCGGCTCTTCTCTCCCGCCCACGTCGTCTAGACACACACACAGACTCACTGCTCCATGCCAATCCAATACCCGCCCCATGTGCACTCTGGTCTGGCTGGGGGTGAGCGCAGAACAGTGTGTTAGTTACAAGGTCTCTGCTCCAGGCTATGAGGTTATAACATTCCCCACCCTTTAGCCAGTAGCTACTAGATTTAGTGTTTGACTGGCACTTCCCCCAGTCAATCAGGTTTGTGCAGAGTAGCAGATGGAGAAGAGACAGGAAGGGGCTGTCTCGCAAGCACCGCACAAATTCACATCAAGGAGAGCTAGGAAAAGAACCCAGGTCCCTACAAGAACCAAGCATCCACTATTTTGCAACAACACCTTTCATCAGAAAGGGGCCACATTATCTGCTTTCCCTGCTTACACAAGGTGGCTCTTTTTGTCCAGGGGTAGTGTCCCCCTGGGACCAAACCAACCTGACCTATCCCGAACAAAATCTGCTGGTTTCTGTGCCATGCTGTCCCCAACACAAGGCTAAACCATTCTTCTTCTTCTGCCAATATGTTCATTGGGTTAGGTGGAGCTGTATTGATACAGGGATTAGTTTCAATAAGTAGCCAGAGCTTGCCCTGGCATCACACAAGAACCAGGGCAGCAGTTAGAGGGATCCCCCCTTTTTATAATTAGGGTGATGCAGTGTCCCTATAGACACTGCCTTACTTACACCCCCTCCTGTTGGCTGCCAGCCTTGTCAGTTTCAGGGCAGCCTCTGGCTCAGAGCAGCAGCTGGGACTCACAACTGGAGCCCTGAAATGTACAAGAATGTCAATTTAACTGCTGGTAGGCTCCCTGCCCCCTACCAGCTGTCAGCTAGGCACTGGAGGCTGCTCATCTCCTGAGCCTGGTGCAGGGCTCAATTTCACAGCAGTGAATTGTCAATTTCACAGCTCCAGCTGTGAGTCCTCCACTGCTGCTCTGAGCAGAAGGCAGCTGGGAAATTCACTACTGGGAAGCTCCCTGCTGGGAAATTGAGACGGAGCCACCTGGGTGACCCGGGGGCTCCAGCTGTGAGCCCTGTGTGGTTGTCAGTGCCCCACAATGCTCCACTTCAGTCGGTGCAAGCGTTCCTGGTGAGGATGTGCGCCACCAGCAGAAGGAGGGTAGTGCAGACACCCAGAGCCCATTGAATTACTGCGGTGGCTTTCGATCGACCTAAATTAAGTCGAGCTAATTGTGTAGTGTAGACAACCCCTTAGTGTGCATGAGAGTTTTAAAAAACAACAACATAGAGTTGCAGGGCTGCTATTATGGCTGTGAGAGGCACCTCCCCACGGTGACACTTCACTAGGTGTGCCAGGAAGATGGAGGAATATTAAAAATGTGTCACCCCTTTCTGACACCCCTCTTGCTGACTGTTAGTGCCCACCAGATGCCCACATCTGCACTGGCATTCACACAATGCCATGCACCATTGCTGCCCTCTTTCTGTGCATCTCTCCCAGTTTCCCTGGGGGCGGTTTAGGCTAACCGAAAGTGGTGGCTCACAGGGAATCCCTAGAACAAGGAGGAACAGATAGGACATCTGTCAAATCCTTGCCAGTTTGTCTGCAGTTGGCAAAGTGGATGTGCCACTCGCTAGTTCATGTTAGCTAAATTAGGCCTATATTCTGCCCCCTCCTGGCCGCCAGGCTATGGGGAGGTGGTGGGGCTGGGAGGAATGCCTGCTCCAGTTGGAGGCAGCAAGGGATGGAGTCCCTTCCTCAGATCTGCACCATGGCAGGCTCGGAGAGGCTGTGGAGTGGCCCTTTAATCTAGATGAGGGGGGTCTCCGCTGAATGAGAACCCCCTCTGGAGATGGTACAGCCTGAGACAATAGGTCATGGCAGAGGGTGCTCCCAATCACTCCCCTCTTCCAGTCTCGGGGTGAGGGTTATGTGCAGAGGCGCTGACTTCACCAGTTCCCAGGGGGTGCTCGACCTCTGCTCTGCCCCGGGCTTGATCTCCACTCCACTCCTTCCCCCAGGCCCAGCTCTTCCCACCCCCACTCTGCCTCTTCCTGCCCCCACCCCATTCCACCCCCTCCCCTGCTTCTTCCTGCCCCTGCTCCTCCCCACCCCGTGCCTCCTGCAGGCTGCTGAACAGCTGATCATGGTGGGCGGGAGGCGCTGGGAGGGAGTGGGAGGAGCTGATTGATGGGGCCCACCAGAGGGCTGAGGAGGGAGATGCTGATCCGCGGGGCTCCTGGTGGGTGCTGAGCATTCACTATTTTTTTTTCAGTGGATGCTCCAGCCCCAGAGCACCCACAGAGTCAGCACCTATGGCTATGTGCCGGGTGCACTGGTTCCCAGGGTTTAGCACAGCTCCAGCCTGCATAGCCTAGTGCTCCCTGGCAGGAATTCAGTGAGCATAGATGCCAACTCCGTGGGTGCTCCGGGGCAGGAGCACCCACAGGGAAAATTAGTGGGTGCTCTGCACCCACTGGCAGCCAAGCGCCCCGCCCTGTCCCCGCTCCCCTCCTCCTCCGCCTCCTCCCCTGAGCATGCCGCGTCCCTGCTCCTCCGCCTACCTCCCAGCGCTTGCTGCTGCCAAACAGCTGTAGCAAGCTCCGGGAGGGAGGGGGGAGGAGCGGGAACATGGCGCGCTCAGGGGAAGAGGCGGGGCCGGGGCAGGGACTTTGGGGAAGGGGTTGGAATGGGGGTGGGAGGGGGCGGGGCAGGGGTGGAGTCGGGACAGGGCTGGGGGCAGAGGAGGGTTGAGCACCCACTGGCGCCAGAAGAAGTTGGCGCCTATGTCAGTGAGTGTATCCCAGTAGAGAACAAACTCATCCTAGCTGGTTCTCCTGCACGGCCGCGCTGGTGCCATTTTCAATGTCATAGAATTTAAGGCCACTAGATCACCCAGACCAGGGGTCGGCAACCTTTCAGAAGTGGTGTGCAGAATCTTCATTTAGTCACTCTGATTTAAGGTTTCACGTGCCAGTAATACATTTTAATGTTTTTAGAAGGTCTCTCTCTATAAGTCTATAATATATAACTAAACTATTGTTGTATGTAAAGTAAACAAGGTTTTTAAAATGTTTAAGAAGCTTCATTTAAAATTAAATTAAAATGCAGATCTGATCAGTTTAGTGCAGTGGTTCTTAACCTGGGGTGCACGCACCCCCTGGGGGTGCGAGATGCCCTTTCTAGGGGTGCGAGACATGCGAGATTTTTTTAGACGGTAAATCATCGAAACACAAATTAAGCACAGGCACATAAGTACAACTACTTTATTTCATCAAACCTATATATTTATTAGGAGGAGGGATAGCTCAGTGGTTGGAGCATTGGCCTGCTAAACTTAAGGTTGTTAGTTTAATCCCTGATGGGGCCATTTAGGGAACTGGGGTAAAAAATTGTCTGGGGATTGGTCCTGCTTTGAGCAGGGGGTTGGACTAGATGACCTCCTGAGGTCCCTTCTAACCCTGATATTCTATGATTAACATTATACATTTTTTAATGATTACTGTAATATACAAACCAAGTTTTTAAGTTTTCAAGTTTTTAAGCTAATTGTAGTGTAATTTTTGATAAGGGATGCGAGAACATATTTTGCGAACTCCAGACCGTCAGTGAGCTGAGCGGGGCCACGATATAGTGTATTAAATTTCGCCCCGTAGGAATGTGCTACTTACCGTGGACTACTTAGGGCTGCCAGTCCTGATGCTCTGAGTGGCATGGTAAGGGGACAGGGAGCAGGGGGGGTTGGATGGGTGGGGAGTTCTGAGGGGAGAAGTCAGGGGGTGGGGGGTCCCGGGAGGGGGCGTTCAGGGGACAAGGAGCACGGGGGGTTGGATGGGTGAAGTTCTGAGGGGGGCAGTCAGGGGGCAGGGGGTCCCGGGAGGGGGTGGTCAGGGGACAAGGAGCGGGGGGGTTGGATGGGTGGGGGGTTCTGAGGAGGGCAGTCAGGGGGCAGGGGGTCCCGGGAGGGGGTGGTCAGGGGACAAGCAGCAGGGGGGGTTGGATGGGTGCGGGGTTCTGAGGGGAGAAGTCAGGGGGTGGGGGGTCCCGGGAGGGAGTGGTCAGGGGACAAGGAGTGGGGGGGTTGGATGGGTCAGAGGTTATGAGGGGGGCAGTCAGGGGGCGGGAAGTAGGAGGAGGCGGATAGGGGGCAGGCTGTTTGGGGAGGCACAGCCTTCCCTACCCAGGTGTAGTGTATAAAATTACTCCCCGTAGGAATGTGCTACTTACGGTGTACTACTTACAGCTGCCAGTCCTGGTGCTCCGCAAATAGCACATTCCTACAGGGAGAAATTTAATACACTACACTGGTGGACAGAACCCCAGACTGGCGGTGGGCTGAGCGACTCAGCCCGCTGCCAGTCTGGGGTTCCATCCACTGGCTCCTGCCAGCCGGGGTCCCGGCCGCTGGACTTGCTCAGCCCGCTGCCGGCTGGGGGTTCCGTTCACCCAGGCTGGCAGAGGGCTGAGCGGGGGCAGCGGCCGGGACCCTGGCCAGCGTTCCAGTAAAAATCGGCTCATGTGGCGCCTTTGGCACATGTGCCGCAGGTTGCTGACCCCTGACCCAGATCATCCTCCTGTATATCACAAGCCACCAGCACCCTCACATCAGCTCCAACAACTAGGATGGTCAGGTGTCTGGTTTTCGACCAGAAAGTCCGGTCGAAAAGGGGACCTGACAGTGTCCGATCAGATCTACTGACCGGACACCCAAAGTCTGGTTCTGCGGGCAGGGGAGGCTCACCTGCGCCAGCCCCTACTCAGCCAGGGCTGCCTCCTACCTGTGTCCAGCGGCTGCAGCTCCCTGCCCCAGCTCTGCAGGCGAGTCCCTCCCGACAGGAACAGGGGGAGAGGGAAAAAGCAGTGAGCAATGAAGGGAGGGGGAAAGAGGAGCGAATGGGGGGCAGGTCCTCAGAGGGAAGAGGCAGGGCAGGGGAGGTTCTAGCACTCCTGCTGGAGTGTCCAGTTTTTAAATATTACAAAGTTGGCAACCCTACACAACTGAAACGAGCCCAGAGTCAAGGAGAGCCAAGGGAGGCTAGACTGTTATGTGCCACAGGCAGACAAGAGGAGGGGCTGAGGAGCAGTAGTGCTGGAGGCATGATTAAATGAGATACACCCAGATGATCCAGGCATGCAATGGGGCAGCGTGTCCCTCCCATGTCATCCTGGCCCCACACCACCAGCCAGGCTTTATGTCTCCACCTGGTACTGGCCCAACAAATAACTCCCTGTGGGTGGTTTCTTCCCCTTCCAGCTTCTGCCATGCTGGCACTCCTCCCTGTGCTGCCCTGCCTGCTGCTGCTCCTCTCCCTGCTAGGCCCTGGCTCTGCCTCCGATGATGGCACTGTGGTGCTCACCAGCAGTGGTCCCGTCCGGGGCAAGCACCTCTTAGCTGGCTCCAGCACAGTCACCACCTTCCTGGGCATCCCCTATGCCAAGCCCCCCATGGGGCCCTTGCGCTTCAAGAAGCCAGTTCCCCACAAGCCTTGGAGGCACGTCCTGGAGGCCACCAGCTACGGCAACTCCTGCCCCCAGCAAGTGTTTTCTGGTTACCCTGGCAGTGCCATGTGGCTGCCTACCACACCGCTCTCAGAGGACTGCCTCTTCCTGAACCTCTGGGTGCCCCAGCCCCAGCCCCCCGCTCTGGTCCCCATCCTCGTCTGGATCCACAGCGGGGGATTCTTCATCGGCACAGCCTCCCTTGACGTTTATGATGGGCGCTTCTTAGCCGCCACTGAGAGCGTCATTGTGGCCTCCATGAACTACCGGCTGGGGGCACTGGGCTTCCTCTCGCTGCCACCAGCCGCCCCAGGAAACGCCGGCCTGTGGGACCAGCGCCTGGCACTGCGCTGGCTGCAGAAGAATGCAGCCGCTTTTGGTGGGGACCCAGCACGGATGATGCTATTTGGCCAGAGCGCTGGTGGCGCCTCGGTCGCCTTCCACCTCCTCTCACCGGGGAGCCGGCACCTCTTTGCCCGGGCTGCGCTGCAGAGTGGGGTTGCCAATGCACCTTGGGCTTCGCTGAGCCCAAAGGAGGCCAGGGAGAGAGCCCGGGCACTCGGCCGACTGATGGGCTGTGGCAAGGGCAGTGACAGTGCTGTGGTAGACTGTCTGAAGAGGAAAGATTCGGAGGAGTTTGTCCGACACGATTTCACCATCACAAGGAACAAGAGGCTGGTTGATTTCCCCTTCTTGCCCACGGTGGATGGGGATTTCCTCCCTGATGAGCCACGGCGGCTGCTGGAGGCCGGGCACATCCACACCAAACCCATCCTCACTGGCATCACTGCCAATGAAGGCTCCATGTTCCTGATGTTCGGTGCTCCCGGATTCAGCCTGGGGAATGACAGCCTGGTCAGCTGGGAGCTGCTGGTGGAGGGGGTAAGGTTCATGGTGCCGGGATTGCCAAAGCTCTCCATCCAGGCAGCAGCGCTGAGGTACAGCCAAGAGGGGAAGGGGCGCGGCCTGGCGCAGCACCGCTGGGCCATGAACCAAGCTGCCAGCGACTACCTCTTCTTGTGCCCCATGACTGAGCTGGCCGGGCAGCTGGCAAAGGCTGGGACCCCCGCGTATGTCTACTTCTTTGCACACCGCTCTTCCGGCTCGCTCTGGCCCCACTGGATGGGGGCGGTGCACACCACTGAGCTACTCTATCTCTTCGGGACCCTGGCATCCGAGGGGGGAGCCAACCACACATACACGGAGGCCGAGGCGGCGCTCAGCCGTAGGGTGATGCGGTACTGGGCGGAGTTTGCCAGGAGTGGGTAAGGCATAACACGGCATCCTCCCCTCCCCCTCTTCATAGTCACCTGCCCCCCAATACCCCTCCCTTGCCCTTACATATTTGCCTGCCCCTTTTTTCCCCTGTGCCCACATTCATCTGCTCCCATCACTGTCCCTCCCTCCTCTCTGACAGCACAGTCATCCTCCCAGAGGACAGCCTGGCTTCCGTCCAATTAGCAACTCTGGGAACCAGTGGCCATCTTTACTAGAGTCAGCCTCAATGCACAGTCATGAAGGCAAGAAGTGGTCTTCATAACTGAGGGAATCCTGAGGTTTCGAGTCCCATAGAGATAAATGGGAGCCGGTATCCATCTTAACTGAGGGCATCCTGTGGTTTCAACCCTATCAAGTCCAATGGAAGATGGTGGCCATTTGACTGAGGGGAATCTTGTCACTTCAGCCCCATTGAGAACAGGAGAGGGTGGCCATATTGAAAAGACAAAATTTTGGTCATTGGCTCCTGAGTGGCCCTGGACCATAAGAAACGTTAAAAAATAAGGTTGCCCTTGGTCCAAGATGCTAGCCAAAATTCGGGCCTTGCTGAGTTGTTTATGGGAGGAGGAAAAGTTGACTGTATGAGTTGGGTATTTCTTTAGTGGAATCCTGCTGATTTACAAAGCATGTGTGCAAAGTCCTGGTGCCTGAACACAGCAGGAACAGATAACAGAGTTTCCTTGTCACAATATACAAGTGTGCATCTCCAGCCAGTTCTGTGCCTCAGACTCTGCTCCCTCTCAGGGCCATGCTACCAGCCTCTTCTCTGGCTTTTTGGTCCTGTCTGCTTCTGACACACCCTGATCCACCAATTAATACCCCAGCCCCTGAGTTTGCAATCAGTCCAAAGGAAACCCCTCTTATTCTCCCAGCGTTAGTGTTCAATTCAGGTCTTCATATGTGATCCAGTGCCTTCAGCGGTGGCTTCTGTTGTTTGTTATCTCTAAACAAAAGGACATTTAATTGCTTCCTCACTTAACTTGAATGAAAGGTGGCTAGCATACACACCAACTTCACTGAGGTCTGTGATTGCCCATAGATCAGACACATGCTAGCATGCCCTCAGCATAACAACAACAACAACACTTTGTGTGTGTGTGCGTGTGTGTGTGTATGTGTGAGAGAGAGAGAGAGACTCTGGTGCCCTCAGTATATGGGGATAAATTGCCCACATCCCTGTGTTTGAGACCCCTAGCAGCTAAGGTACGTTTCCTTTCCTCTCTCCTGACCTGGCTGGCTGAATTCTTGCCCTAGGAGTCCCACAGGGACAGACAGGAGCAAGGGGCACTGGCCCCTCTACAATACCACAGAGCAGAACTTCTTCCACATCAGCAAGAATGAGTCTCAGGTCAAAGGGCCATTGCCCACGCGGCACTGCAGCTTCTGGGCACGTCTTGAGAGGATCTCCAGACCCAAGGGTAAGCGATGGTGCAGGGAAGGGGAAAGGCATCAGCTTCACTCACTCCACCAGGGGAGAAGAAACCCTGAGCCGCCTGGCAAGGAGCTCTGAGGGCCAGAAGGGATGGGATGGGCAGGCTATAAGGACAATGAAGAGTTGTGGAAGAATAAAATGCAGTCACTTCTTGGGGAGGGAGGGGGCGGGTATAGCAGCTGTTTAGCAGCCACCCAGCCAACACTGTACAGCTGTTCAGGATAAGAGGTGATGGGGAATCTCCTATTCAGCTGAAAACACATGGAGGGGAGGAGGGGGAGGTTAGAGGCCAGGCAGAATGCAATCTACAGCTGGTCAAACAAAAGGTCAGGAAAAATAATCAACTTTTGTGGGAATTTTTTTATTAAGTTTTTAATTTTCCAAAATTGTTCTAAATGTAGTATTTCAGGGAGGAAAATCTTGAATTTTTCTAAACCAAACATTTTTTTGGGGAAAAGTTCCATTTTGAAATAATATGTTTGCCCACATTTTGACCATTTCTCCCTCTTTCCTAGTGGAAAAGGACAGTGTGTGTTTGTTTGGTGGGGAAATATCCTTTTTCATTTGCCTATTTTAAATGCCCTACAGAAGAATTTAAAAAAAAAATCCAATTTAAAATACAGAATCGCAATACTATTTGAAGTCTAAATGAAAAAATGAAAACGTGTTTAGTTTTAAAATGGTGATTCATAATTACATAAAATCAGCAAAGAATCCTGTGGCACCTTATAGACTAACAGACGTTTTGCAGCATNCGTCTGTTAGTCTATAAGGTGCCACAGGATTCTTTGCTGATTTTACAGATCCAGACTAATACGGCTACCCCTCTGATACTTGACATAATTAAATAGATGAAAGTTGTCATGTGGTTTCATTTAGGACAGAGGTTCTCAACCTTTTTCTTTCTGAGCCCTCCCCATGGAAATCCCCATGGAAAGGTTAAAGTTTTGAAAGCTTTTGTTTGTTTCTTTTCCTCCCGAATGGGGAAAATCCCATTTTTCTGACTGGCTGTAATGGACTCACTAGAGCGGTGATGTGCCCTGACGAATGGGAACGTGACAGAGGAGCTCTGCTCATCCTCACTGGTTTCATGCCCCCTGTGAAACATGGGAACTACAGCAGCACAACACCCTCTTACACCAATGGCTTCTGCACGGCCTCCGAGAGGAGAACGCCCCCATCCAGTCGTCCATCCCACCATCCTGCACCACTTGGCCTTTTCTCTCCCATCCATGTACTTTGCAGATCCTGGCCCCACCTTGCTTGTATTCACAGCCCTTTGCTGCTATTAACAAGCTTGCTTTGTGTTGTGCAGGCCAACAGATCCCCAGGGCCTAGGGGGCAAATGGAGACCAGAACAAAGAAACTCTCATGTGAGGGGAATCTCACTGTCCGGCCGGGTGAAGGAATCTTGTGGCAGGACAGAGGATGACAGCACCACCCCCGCATCTGTCTATTCTCAGACCCCCCAAATCCATGCTCTGCAGACCTCATTGCTAGGTACATCTGGAGAGCACCCTGCCTCTCAGCTCCCAAATCAAAGAGAAATATTACTGCTCCCTTTGGGGGAGGAGTAATAACTCTCTTATCCTCTCTATGGGGCCCATAATCACACCCACTGAGCCAAGCTCTCATATGCCCCAGAGTGCTTCCGCTCCTGGGCTCCAGCCCCAAGAGGGGTCAAACCCTTTCTCACACCATGACTCTCAGCAAATTGCACCCCAGAGAACTGCCATCCATCCCCCATCCACCACACACACCTCTGGGGTCGTGATTCTCCCCCCCCCACACACACACACCCTGCTGCTGATTGGTTCATTAACAAGGACCATGACAACGAACTGGCCAACCATCCAAAGCTTTCTGCTGAATCCCAAGTGGATTAAAGAATTTTCATCCTGGAGCTACTATCCTTCCATGTGAGATCTTTTCTAGCTAGCGGTGGGGTGGAGGTATGGGGGCACACAAGGGTGGGCGGAAGCTGGGATACATGCTGCTGCTGGGGTTTGACTGGGCAAGTTACAGAGCCTGGAGAGTGCTTAAAACATGAACAATCTGGATTCACTCCCATCAAGAACTGGGAACAGAACCCAGGTGTCCTGATTCTCAGCCACCTCTGCTCTAAACACTAGACACCACTTTCCTTCCAGAGCTGGGAGCAGAACACAGGAGTCCTGACTCCCCCAGCCAGACGTGATTGTGGGATCTCAGTGCAAGCCTTAAAAGGCTCTTCATTCTCAAATTTCCTGTGCTGTAAACGAAAAAATAAGCTGGTCATACATAGGGCTTTTGTGTGTGACACACACAGAGTGTGATTTGACCAAATTCAATTAGCTAGCCTGTGGCAAAGCCAGGAAATGAGACCTCGATGAGGAGCCTTATGACCATTTGTTTTTAAACAAAGCAATCTTCTTAGAATGGTGCAGAATGAGAAAAGGTTATTAATGTATGTATTTATTTGACTACATTTCCATAATTGCTTCTGATCAATTTTGGCCATGCCCAAGTAGATCAATACAGTTTGTGCTGTTATGGAGATATGGACATATTATGGCAGCAGTCACCAGGTGGCACTATAGGACAATCTTAAAAGTTCTTTTTCTTAGGGTATGGGCACTGTTCAGTTTTTGAAGATGTTGTTGTTAATTTTGCAATGTAGGTTCTGTTTGGGGTGCTGTGGCAAACAGCAAGGGAATTTAGAGTAGAGTTAAGTCAAGTTTGGGGGCAGAGGTGCTTCTCACAAACTAGGAATTAGTGTTGGGCTGAGATTTTTAAAAGGCAGGTTCGCCTGCATCCCATTTATGACCACCTCTGTTCAAGGACTGGTGGATATAGTATAAATATACAACTCACAATAGAACATACCCTGACTCTGCACCATCGATTTCTCCTTCAAAGCAACTGACCTGCAAGGCTCTGACATCTGCTACCGCTTGGCAAAGGGGGCTACAGTATATAGTCAATAAATAAGATAGCTATTATCATTACTTATGTCAATATTTAGCTTCTGTTCAGCCACAACTTCAAAAGAAAGTTGCAGGTCTGGAAATCAGGATCAAGGTGTGTCAAGCTGGGGACTCAAGAAAAGTGGCACCCTGAAATAACCATACCTTCTGCAGCCAGTGTAGTGTCAAAAGCTGCTAGAGCAGGGGTCCCCAACGTGGTGCCCGCCGGGGTGTGTAAGTGCGCCTGCGTATTGGCTGGCGGACGAGCATCCGCCAAAATGCCGCCGACAAGCAGCGTCATCCAGAGGCGTTGCCGCCGATTTTCGGCAGCATTTCAGCGGCGACGCCTCTGGATGACGCTGCTTGTTGGCGGCATTTTGGCGGCGACGCCTATTGACGTTGCTGCTCGTCGGTGGCATTTCGGCAGATGCTCGTCCACCGCCACGGTCCTCCGTGGCTCGTTGTCTGGCGCCCACCAGACGAAAAAGGTTGGGGACCACTGTGCTAGAGGCATGGATGACTCCCATTTTGTGTGTAATTCCTTATCCTGGAGGACAGAGATGGGGGAATTCACCTTACCACACCCTGCACATGCAAAAACATCCAGTGGGTCCCCTAAAAATCAGCTCCCAGATTCAACTTGCCACCCCATCCCCTCCTCTCAGCTTTTTCCATCCTAAGAAAAACCCACCAGCAGCTCCCTGTTTGATAATCCCCTTCTTGATCCATCTCCACTGCAGCTCTTTACCTTCCAGGGGCTGGGATGATCTGGAACAAAACATGGAAGTTACACTGCAGCCAGTCAAGGTGAGAAGGACAATTGGGAAGGTTTCAGAAGGAGCTTTAGTCCATTTCACACCGATTCCCCCCAGGCTCTTTCCCTGCAGACAGTCACTACACCAGGGCTACCCCCACAGAGACATTTTTATCCCCTCTCCCCTCATGTCCCTGAGTCAAATGCTAGCAAGGAGCAGAATCAAAGGAGCTGCTTTGGGGATTCCCCCTGACACCGTCCCCAGGGCAGCACTTTCTACAGTTTTGACAGGACTATCCAAAGGTCCCGACTCCCGGCTTTGGCTGCTGCTGCTCCCACTGGCTGGCTCCTCGCTGCATTTCTGCTCTAGAACTTGACTTTGTGGTTATTATCGAGCTGCCATACCCCACTCCAGAGGTGGCTGTTTTTTATCACTGGGTGAGCAATCCCTGTGTGTGTGACTGTTATCCAGCTGCCTGGTGGTGCCTGCGTTTCAGTGATCGTCACAGCCTGGCATTCCTGAAAACCACAGATTGTTTTCCAAACAGGGTCTCTGCTTTTCTGGTCACTAACCCTGCTCTGGATTCCCATTGGACTGGCCCTTATCCCCCTCTCCTGTGTGTATAGAGCCCAGCAAGGGGATAAATAAACCTCAAGTGGCTGCTCCCTGGCTGTTGTGCAGGGCGTCAGAGGCACCCCCTATCCCCTGTTCACCAGTGAGAGCAGCCAAACCTGCTCCTGGGTGAGGTACATCTGTGCATCCCTCCATCTTAGATATGGCTGGCTGGGCTCTACCTCTCACCAGGGCCAAAAAACCCTCCCCTTGCTGGGTAACAACTCCCCTTAAACTTGTTCCATACATTTCCTCCCCCCCACAGGAAACCTGACCCAGTACTGTTCCAGAGCTGGGACTAGAACCCAGGAGTCCTGGTTTCCAACCCCCCTCAATCCCACTCCCCTGTCAGAGCTGGTACTAGAACCCAGGAGTCCTGGTTCCTAATCCCCCTCAGGTCCATTCCCCTGCCTGAGAACCCAGGAGTCCTGGCTCCCAACCCCCTGCTGACACAGACCCACTGCCCTCCCAGAGCTGCAAATAGAACCCAGGAGTCCTGACTCCTATGCCATGTGGGGAAGGGAGCTCAGTAACTATGGCCCATTGTCTCTCTGGTTTCTCTCCAGAAGAGCTGAGTGGTTTGGTTGAAAGGGGCACCTGCCCCACTAGGAGCTGAGCTGTGAGCACAGCAGAAAGCCAGAGCCCACAGGGGGCAGGTTCAGGGGATCAGGGAGGACAAAGGGAACTCTCCTGCCTGAACGGGGCCCTGTCAGGGCTGAGAAACATGTGGGGGCGAGCCGAGGAAGGCTATGTTTGGGACGCTGGGCGGGGGAGGGGATTCACAGGGACAGAGATTTTGGCACCACAGGGTCCATTTCCAGTCCCCCCAACCCGGGGCTGGAGCAGAGCCAGTGTCCCATAGAGGGAGCCCTGGGACGCAATAACAGGGGCGGGGGCGGGGGGGGGGGGGGGGGCAAGAAGGGGGGGGGGCGGGGCAGGCAGGGGGGGGGGGGGGGGGCCGGGGGGGGAAGGAGGGGGGGGGGGGGGCGGGGGGGGGGGCCAAGGGGGGGGGGGGGGAGGGAATGTGGTCCTGTGGCAGCTGGGAGGAGGCAGCAGTGGGGAGGGGCAGGTGACTGGCGGCTGGTGGTTGTGAGGAGCTGGGGTGTGGCACACTGGGGCTGGACAGGCTCCATTGGGGTCTCTTGCTCTTCATTTCCCCTCCTGTGGGCCTGCCAGGCTGGCAGAACATGGTGACCGGGACCTGGAGCCACAAAGGGACGTAGGCCTTGTAACGCTGAACGTTGCAACACCGAACTTTTTCAGAGGCGGATTAAGGTTTTGTGTGGCCTTGGGCCAGAGCAAGTGGGGGGCCCCCTCCCGCCTGCGGTCCTGCCCCTGTTCTTCCTATTCAGCTTGCAGCCCCACCCCTGTTCCACCCACGGTCCCGGCCCATGCCACCACCCCCCCACCACTATGGTCCCCCATTTGCTCCTTTCTGCCCCCCCCCCCACTGCAGCCCCAAGACCGGAGAACTCTGTGCCCCTCCCTCCCCCGCCAGGGCCCTGGAGCCGCAGCGGGCAATGAGTGCTCCCCCAGCCCTGAGGCTGCAGCAGGGAGCCAGAGCTCCTCCAGTCCCGGGGCCACAGTCGGGGTCCGGGTGCAGGGGCTTCCCCCGCTGCCCTGTGCTTCTGCCAGGGAGCAGGGCCAGGGTGCAGGGGAATCCCCCGCCCACCTGGCACTGCTGCCGGGGAGCGGAGCTGGGTCAGGGCGCAGGGGCTTCCCCCGCCCTGCATGACGCTTGTCTGCTGGGGGTGGGGCATCCATTTTTCCGGTGGCCTCTAATTGGCCGGGGCCTCTGGGCACAGGCCCTGTGGGCCCATTGGTTAATCCGCCACTGCTTTTAGTCACCTTGAAAATCACTGGAACAACACTGGGATCCACAAAGCTTGAGTGAGCCACCTCGGCTCCTCCCTGGCTCCCCCCCCAATGCGTGAGGAGAGAGAGGGGCCTTAGACTGGGATCCACAAAAGCCAGCACGCTCCGTGGAGGGGAGAGCCCCCTCAGACAGTCAGTGGGAGATGCCAATGTGGGGTGTGTGTCCCAAGTCCCTCTCATGGGGTACGTCTACACTACGGGATTACTCCGAAGTTACTGAATTCGATTTTTTGAAACTGA
>QXTE01000433.1:394583-428056 GCA_003942145.1 Platysternon megacephalum
GCCGAGCGAGTAATAAAGCTGCTGGTACCCATCTTCTTGTCTCTCCGTGCCTCCTTGGTATAATTAAGTAAGCTCCAGGGGAAAACAAGCCCTGTTTGGCTAACANTGGAACGTAGTTCTGCGAGCACTGAATCCTCTCCCCATATAGCGATCAGATCCAGTACCTCGCGTGTGGTCCATGCTGGTGCTCGTTTGCGGTTGTCGGACTGCATGGCTACCTGTGCTGTTCAGCTCTGTGTGGTCACCTGTGCTCACCAGGCTGGGCTAACAGGAAATGAAATTCAAAAGTTCGCGGGGCTTTTCCTGTCCAACTGGCCAGAGCATCCGAGTTTAGATTGCTGTCCAGAGCGGTCACAATGGTGCACTGTGGGATACCTCCCGGAGGCCAATACCTTTGAATTCCGTCCACACTAACCCTAATTTGAACCGGCAATGTCGATTTAAGCGCTACTCCCCTCGTCGGAGAGGAGTACAGAAACCGATTTTAAGAGCACTTTAAATCGAATTAAATGGCCTCGTTGTGTGGACGGGTGCAAGGTTAATTCGCTATAACGCTGCTAAATTCGAACTAAAATCGTAGTGTAGACCAGGCCATGGAGTTGGGCACCTAGCTCTGATTGTGATCCATGGGCGGCCACTCTTCTGGAGCCGGTGGCTTAGGCACCTACACTGTTTCTTGTGAGAATGAGGTAGGCGCCTGCCTCACTCCATGCAAAACAAACAGCCATGGAGAAGGTGGTAGTGCCCACACAACTAACTTTTAATCCAGTAGCTAAAGCACGTACCTGAGGTGCTGGAGACCCAGATTCAAGACCCCCACCCCCCACCCCCTTCTACCTCAGAGGTAGAGAGGCTCCAAACAACATAGTCTGTCATGAGAGCAGCCTACCCATCAAGCTATGGGACAGGCTGATAGAGGAAAGGTGAGGACTAGCTTCTAGTACAGAGGTGGCCAAACTGCAGCTTGTGAGCCACATGTGGCTCTTTTATATTTAAAGTGTGGCTCCCGGAGCCCACCATAAGAATGGCCATCACTGGGTCAGACCAAAGGTCCACCTCGCCCAGTATCCTGTCTTCCAACAGTGGCCAATGCCAGGTGCCCCAGAGGGAATGAACAGAACAGGTGATCATCAAGTGATCCATCCCCTGTCGCCCATTCCCAGCTTCTGGCAAACAGAGCCTTCGGACACCATCCCTGCCCATCCTGGCTAATGGGGGATGCCCCCCATTCTCTGCCTAACAGGCAAGGAGGGGAGCTTGGGACTTCTGCCCTCTGGTGGGTCTCGGGGCTTCAGCCCTGCGGGGTGTGCCTGCTGGGGCCCTGAGCCTTGGCAGGTGCCTGCCATGGGGCAGAAGCCCTGTGCCCCGGCAGGGGAGCCCCACAGAGCTGAAGCCTCGAGCCCCAGCAGGCGCGTGCCCGGCTCTTGAGGTTATGAAGATTATCGTATGTGGCTCAGAGGGTCAGTACGTTTGGCCACCCCCATCCTAATACATGGCACCACTTTAACAAGCCACTGGGGACATCCAGAGCTGGGAGCCACTGTGTTACCCCTCAGCCTCAGCAAAAGTGAGTTGTGCTGGAGATTAGACGGTGTGTCAGCTCCCTGCCACACCTCTCTGTTTTCCTCACCAGCAAACTGCTCAGCACTCTCCCAGCCCAACCCTCGCTAACAACTGGTGAACTCCAGCCCCCGAGTGCCTCTGAGATGGTTCTCTGCAATGCACAGCCCCTATCACTCTACATTCACCGAAGATATTAAGTTCACCTCTCTGTTAAAGAGTCGGTACGTTACAGCTTGTTAACTGAACTAGGATAAATACACCCTTCCCTTGAAATACAGCCCTGAGTTGCTTTGTAGTGAAAGTAAAACAAGTGTATTAAACAAAAGTCATAGTTTAAGGGCATGGCTACACTTGCAGATGTGGAGTGCTGGGAGTTAAACCAGCCTTCGGAGACCGCAGCAGGGAAAATGCTGCTGTGTGTTTACACTCTCAGCTGGAAGCGCACTGGCATGGCCACAGTAGCAGCTCTTGCAATGCCACAAAGAGCAGTGCATTGTGGTAGCTAGCCCAGCATGCAAGTGGCTGCAACGTGCTTTTAAAATGGGGGGGTGGGGTGGAGTGTGACAGGGAGTGTGTTGTGTGTATGTGGGGGGAGAGAGAGTGGGTTTTTGGGGGGTTGAGAGTGCATCAACATGCTGTCTTGTAAGTTCAGACACACACACACACACCCATCCCTCTCTCTCACACACTCACAACAGCAGCATTCCACATTAATGGCTTGCTTTGTCCTGGAGCAGATAAGCAGCTGGCTGTCAGAAACGGAGCTTTGAAAGGGGATATCCGCATTCCTACAGCCGATTCCAAAACAATGACAAGAGTGGCCACTTTACTTAAGGGGATTATGGGACATTTCTGGAGGCCAATCAAAGCGCAGTAATGCAACACTTCGTTCACACTGACGCTGGGGCGTTTCAGCCGAGGCGCAGCAAGTGTTATGCTTCTCATGGAGGTGGATTACCAGGAGCGCTCCAGTTGCAGAGTCCAGGCGCTCTAGGTGCCTTGCCAGTGTGGACGGATCGGGAGTTAGGGCACCTGGGGCTGCTTTAATGCACTCTAACTTGCAAGTGTAGCCAAGCCCTAAGTGATACCTGGTAGAAGGAATAAAGATAGAAAGGGTTACAAACAAACAAAAGTAAAAATACGCTTCCTAATGGCTAGGAGCTAATTTAACAANCGGGAGGACGGATAGACACAGAGACAGGACAGTCCTCAGTCCGGACAAAACACAGAAATAATTACCTGACCAGATTCCTGATGTCAGATCCCGGGATCTCTACCAGAACAGAGTGGGAACCAACAGGTTCGATGGCGTAGACCTCACTGTGGTCGTGCGCCCTTCCGTTCAGGAGGAGGACCACTTGGGCCAAATGCCCAGGTGCCGGCTGCCACGGTCATCCTACAAAAACGGTCAGGAATCACACGGCCCCAGTGAAGACGGTTGCCATCTCGGTGGAACCTCCAAATTGTCAAAGTTAGAATCAGGACTCACGATTTGTCAGACCACTCTTTTATTAGCACAGCGCTCTGCTAATACAACCAGATANTTGAAAGGGGATATCCGCATTCCTACAGCCGATTCCAAAACAATGACAAGAGTGGCCACTTTACTTAAGGGGATTATGGGACATTTCTGGAGGCCAATCAAAGCGCAGTAATGCAACACTTCGTTCACACTGACGCTGGGGCGTTTCAGCCGAGGCGCAGCAAGTGTT
Organism: Platysternon megacephalum; assembly: GCA_003942145.1. Taxonomy (NCBI): domain Eukaryota; kingdom Metazoa; phylum Chordata; order Testudines; family Platysternidae; genus Platysternon; species Platysternon megacephalum. Next base: position 397,859 of record QXTE01000433.1, read on the forward strand.
ATGCTTCTCATGGAGGTGGATTACCAGGAGCGCTCCAGTTGCAGAGTCCAGGCGCTCTAGGTGCCTTGCCAGTGTGGACGGATCGGGAGTTAGGGCACCTGGGGCTGCTTTAATGCACTCTAACTTGCAAGTGTAGCCAAGCCCTAAGTGATACCTGGTAGAAGGAATAAAGATAGAAAGGGTTACAAACAAACAAAAGTAAAAATACGCTTCCTAATGGCTAGGAGCTAATTTAACAAGCTCCAATCTTTGTACAAGGTAGTTTCCTCACTAGTCGTCTGTTCCCAGCAATGGCTGGCTAGCTTTGAGCCAGGAGCCCCGCTGTCGGAGTTCAAGGTGCTGGTTTTCCTTGTCTCCTCAGCTGAAGGATAATTTAGGGATTTGCTCCCTGTCTCTTTATAATCCAGTAAACCTTAGAAATGTCTTCTTCTGACATGGCTCCCCAGCTACAGTTCCTTTTCCCTGCTGGGGGTGGATGCTATCCCATGCTGTCTGCCTCTGTGCTGCCTCGCCTTCTCTTCTGCTGGCGTTGCAAATGATCTTTTCCTGCAAGCTCTGATACAAAGGAAGAGCCCACTGAATGTGGCCACACCTGGTTTCAAGTGTTGGCCTCTTTTCTTTGTCTGGAGAAAACCTTTTGTTTATCAATTCTCCCTGACACGCCTGGTTTAAACACCTTCTAGTCACAGGCTTTAAGGCAGTGAGTATCCAGAGTTCCACCTACAGCACTGTCACATACAATTCTTAATGATATTATTGACCGGCGTGTTATTAGTGTCAAAGTTAGAATCAGGACTCACAATTTGTCAGACCACTCTGTTTTATTAGCGCAGCGCTGTGCTAATACAACCAGATAATGTGAGCACCATGTAAGACTCAGACTGTCTTATTTATACAGATAAAAGGGGGGGCGAACTTAACAAGAAAACAAAGGAAGCAAAACTGATAAGTTTTCCTGGGGCCAGACACACATATCTTATTTCCTTATTAACTCTTACCAATCTCCTGTTAATGTCCCATTAGCTTAGGTGCGACTCATTGTTCTATATCTTAATGTTTCTCTTCCTGACAACTATATTTCAACATTCCTCATTCCTGCTTAAAGGAACATACAGCATTTCTTTAATCCATTCTATTTTTACAATATAATTCATTCTACTTTCACATTAGTTTTTGAATGATAACTCACAACACAGGCGCTGACTTTTTTTCCCCCGGAGGGTGCTTCACCCCCGCTCTGCCTCTTCCCACCCCTGATCTGCCCCCCTCCCCGAGGCCCATCCCTCACATGCCCTCTGCTAGCTTCTCTCCACCTCCCACCCCAAACGCCTTCCACTAGCTGCTTGCTGCTCTGCTGGCCACTCGGAGCCCGCTTAACAGCTGATCAGTGGCCAGCCTGGGCTGTGGATGGTGGGTGCTGAGCACCCCCTATTTTTTTCTGTGGGTGCTTGAGCCCCGGAGCACCCACGGAGTTGGTGCCTATGGCTCATAAGGCATATTTTGCACAGATATTATTGCAGTAGTGTGCAGGATGTGAATCCCGTGGTGCCTAGGATCACAACAACCCAGGAAAAGACAAGCAATGGGCCATTAAAGTTGATGGGAAAAACACTGAAACAACCTGAAACTGAAAAGAAAACCCCAGTCTTGGAAAACTAATAGTAATAATGATAATGAAACTTTCCCTCCCCTAGTGCTTCTGTCCTCCTGAGCCACTGAATACACAGTAATTCCACTTCTGAGGGAGGTGGGTAATTGTTATTATCTCCATTATAGAGACGGGAGGAAGGGGAGGGAAGTGACTGCACAGGAGACATTAGCAGAGCTGGTTACCCAACCCTGGAAACCAGACTGCCACCTTCACCCCACTCTAACCTCTAGACATCAGCCCCCTCCTCAGGATTCCTGCATCCGAATTCCCCCTGCTCTCGCTATTACACCACCCCGCCCTCACAGGAACAGTGCAATCCCCCAAGGACCGCACCTCTCTGGGGAATCTCCACCATGAATTCCCCAGTCCCCAGCCAGCTTCCTGCATCTGCAGAGCTGGCCAATACACTGAGCATCACTCTGACTAGGGTGACCAAATGTCCCAATTTTATAGGGACAGTCCCGATTTTGGGGGCTTTTTCGTATACAGGCACCTATTACCCCCCACCCCTTGTCCCGATTTTTTACACTTGCTGTCTGGTCACCCTAGCTCAGACATCCTGTCACTTGAGATCGGCAGCTCTTCCTGCTGTATAACTTCAGCCACGCAGGGCCCCTTGCTGCTTCTCTGAATATCATTCCCCTGTCCCTACCTCAAGGTGCCCTAGAAGCCGCAGAGACGACTCAGACACAAACGATAATGGGGCATTTTTACTTCTTCCCTACACTGGAAAGTGTGTGTGGAATCCACAGAAACATCTCCCCACTGATCCCACCACTTGCTCCCCTCGGACCCTGAAATGACTCATCTCCCCAGTGCACAGCATTTCCTCCTCCTCTGGGCTCCACCCCCCATAGAAACCCCAACCATCCACCCATCTGCTGTCCCTACCCAGATCATCCTCAAAGGAAGCACATTTACACTTTGCTTCAGGAGGGCACAGACCCATTGCCCCGCAGGGAAAGCTCCCAACATCTTCTATCCTGTGTGCGTTTCTGGTGGGACATTAGAGAGACCTTCGCCTTGAAGCTTTTCCCACAGTCTAGGCATTTATAGGGTGTCTCTCCCATGTGGGTTCTCTGATGTCTAATTAGGGCTGAGCTCTGCGTGAAGCTTTTCCCGCAGTCGGGGCATTTATAGGGTCTCTCTCCAGAGTGGATTCTCTCATGTGTAATAAGAGCTGAAACCTGACTGAATCTTTCTTCACAGATGGGGCATTTATAGGGTTTCTCTCCTGTATGGATCCTTTGATGTGTAGTAAGGGCTGATCTCACACTGAAACTTTCTCCACACTTGGGGCACTTATAAGGTCTCTCTCCCGTGTGGATTCTCTGATGCACAATAAGGTGTGAGCTCTGGCTAAAGGTTTCTCCACAGTCCAAGCACCTATAGGGTCTCTCTCCTGTGTGAATTCTCTGATGTTTAACAAGTTCTGAGCTCTGATTGAAGTTTTTCCCGCACTCAGGGCACTTATAGGGTTTCTCTCCCGTGTGGGTTCTCTGATGTTTACTAAGTTCTGAGCTCTGATTGAAGCTTTTCCCACAGATGGGACATCGGTAGGGCCTCTCTCCTGTGTGAATTCTTTGATGTCGAAGAAGGTCTGAACTCTGCTTGAAGCTTTTCCTGCAGTCAGGGCAGCTATAAGGTCTCTCTCCTGTGTGAACTCTCTGATGTACAATCAGGTTTGATCTCTGGTTGAAGCTTTTCCCGCACTCAGCACATTCATGTTGTTTCTCTTTAGTGCTGATTCTCAGCTGCATTGTGGTCCCATTGAGGTCCTCCAAATCTCCCCCACGGTGACTGGATTTTCCCTGTCCATCTCCTGAGGGGTTTCCCAGCTGCCCCTCTGGCCTGCGTTGAGTCTCACAGGATTCTCCCAGTGCAGAACTTTGGAAAATACCCTCTTCAGGTCTTCCCAGCAATATCCCACATGGTTCCACTTGCTCAAGACTTTTCTGCTGAGGACTTTCTTCCTCTTTCTCACTCACCATCACATCACCTGCTGGGACAGAGAGAGAATCCAGACAGGAGTTAGTCCCTGTGCCAGGGGGAAAGGGTACCTGAGAAAGGAGATGAGAATGGGGAAAACAAACCCAAATAACTTCTGGGGAGATCAAAAACTCAGGAGTACAATCTGAATCCCAAGACCTTCCTCCAAACAGAGAGAGAGAGGACAAATTCTGCCTCTTCATCCTATCTGAACATTCAGAGAGACATGAGCTGCTGCCAGATGTTGGTCAGGGTGGGAGGAAAGCCATGAGTAACATCTGCCAGGAAGATGTGACACCTCATGGGCATAATCTTGACTAGGTAGAGCTGAGGCAGAAATGGGGGAGTTTATGGGGCCTGTGTGAGAATCCCAGATGTTTATGCCAAGGCTGGATGATTTCTGCGTCTGTTCAAACAATTCCTCACCTGACCGGCACCTCTCAGGATCTCTCTTTCCATGGAGCCCTGGTGACCTAGGACTCATGGCTCTTCCCCCGTTTCCAGCTAGGAGATCATGTTGGCTGTGGGAACTGGAAACCCAGCTCAGGGGAAATAAAACAGCTGAGGCTGAGACTAGGGTTTTACAGTTATTCTCAGGCACAGCTGTTTCCAGATGTGCCAGGTAGTGCCTTTGTATAAACCAAATGGATTGAAAAATGGTCTTGGAGATCCTTTGGGGGAGGTCGGGTGTTTATAGTGGCATGTGATTCCCGTGGAAGGAGATCCCGGGATCTCCATAAATTGGGGAGTCTTATGACTCTGGCTTAGGAATTGGACCATCTCTTACTCCTTTCTAATATTGCTGAGACCAAAGCCCTCTCCAGGCATGGACCCAGTTCTCTGTAGGGAGGGACACTGTGCGCCCATGTTTAATAATACAGAGAGGAACATGCAACTCTTCCTCTCCATTGGAAGTTCTGGGGATGGACTAGCATCTCTGAATCTCCTCTCCCTTGGAAGAGGGTGTGGAGTGGTCATATGGATTCTGGGGGTGATGGGGCTGATCCCCCCAAAATATAAGGGAGCAGGGAAGAACCCTGAGCAGAAGCCAGCCCAGGTGCCTCAGAGACACCCCCTCCCCCAGCTTCTAATTCCTAAGGGTACAGGAATCCTTACCCAGCGAGGTCACATTCTCACAATTCTCCTGCATGATGAGTCTCCTTCTTGAAGGTCACTGGCCCCTGAAATAGCAAGAGATCCTCATTCAGTACCTGCTACCCCAGCCACAATCCCACCAGCTCACGCCAGGAGAGAGCTGGAAAATCCCCCTCCCCGCAGAGAATGGGGAACTTTCCTGGGGAGAGGTGGAAAATTTCCAGACGCTTTAATTGAAAACATACTGGTTGTGAGGTGAAAACCTGATGCCCAAGAGCCGCCAACTCTACTGAATGCATCATGAATCTCATGATATTTAGTCTGAAGTTTTAGAAGTTTCCCATGATCTCACAATTCCTGATGCAGAACTCACTTGTTTTCCCTTGTTCATCTCCCATTACCTTCAGAAATGCTGAAGTCAAGCCATCTTTATTCAAGAGAGACAAGGGTGATATCTTTTATCGGTTCAACTTCTGTTGGGAAGAGAGACAAGCTTTCGAGCTTACGCAGAGCTCTTCTCCAGGTCTGGGAAAAATACTGAAGTCAGGGTGTCACAGCTAAATGCAAAGTGGAACAGATTGCTTACAAAGCCCCATTCAAGGTGAAGTGGCCTGTTAACACCACTGTAGTCATAGAACAAAAAGGGGGTTAGAGAGTTACAGATTGTTGTAATAAAACCATAAGCCATAAAATCAGTGTCTCTATTCAGTCCATGATTTTTAGAGTCTAGCAAAGTTATGAATTTAAGCCTCCAGGCTCGTCTTTTGAAGGTATGGAGCAGGTTTCTTTTGAGGATGAGGACTGAGAGGTCACATACAGAGTGATCATTTTGTGAAAAGTGTTCACCCACAGGTGATAGAGCGTTTTTGTCTTTTTGCATTTTTATGTGTCAGTTCATTCGAGAGCGTAGAGATTGTCTGGTTTCACCCACGTAGTTGTTACTGGGGCATTTAGTGCACTGGGTGAGGTACACCCAATGTCATGATGGGCATGTGTAGGACCCATGGATCTTGAAAGGTGTGTTCTGGGGGGTGTTGATCATTGTAGCAGTGGAGATATGTCTGCAGGTTTTCCATCTGTTGTTCTGGCAGGGTCTGGTGCTGCTTTGAGTTGGTGTGTTCTGGTCTGCCCATCCAGACTAATAGTCATTGATGGACCCATCTTCTTTGGTGGAGAGTCCTTGTTTGGTAAAGGTGGTTTTAAGTGTGTTAAGGTATGTATCCTGGACTTTTTCCTCAGAGCATAATCTGTGGCATCTGAGTGCCTGGCTGTAGAGAACTGATTTCTTGGTATGTTTGGGGCAATTATTGGATCTGTGAAGGTAGGTGTGGTGATCTGTGGGTTTCTTGTATATTGTTGTCTGTAGGGTTCCATTATTGCAGCTGATTGCTGTCCAGGAAGTTGATGCTAGTGTGGAAGTATTCCAGAGAGAGTTTAATGGATGGGTGATGGTTGTTGAAGTTGTGGTGGAAATCTGTGAAGGAGCTGAGGTGATCTGTCCATAGGGTGAAAATATCATTGATCTATCTCAGGTACATCATTGGTTTCATGGTTCATTTGTCTAGAAATTTTTCGTGGAAAAGGCTGGCATTTTGGGGAGCCACCTTGGTAATACCTATGGCTGTTCCCGTAGTAGAGTTGAGGACTATTATTGTTCATTCAATAATTATTCATTATTATTCCAGATGGCCGCCATTTCCCTACAGATCTTCCAGGCATGTGGAAGTAAGGCAGCTCCTAGTAATGGTCACCAGCTCCTATTTGCTTTCAGTATGGTTGAAGCCATGCTCTCCTCAGGGAATATGGCTGGGGCCCTGTGGTTAGGAGGCTGGATATATAAGAACATAAGAATGGTTTATACTGGGTCAGACCAAAGGTCCATCTAGCCCAGTATCCTGTCTACCGACAGTGGCCAATGCCAGGTGCCCCAGAGGGAATGAACAGAACAGGTAATCATCAAGTGATCCATCCTCTGTTGCCCATTCCCAGCTTCTGGCAAACAGAGGCTAGGGACACCATCCTGGCATGGACCTATCCTCCATGAATTTATCTAGTTCTTGTTTGAACCCTGCTATAGTCTTGGCTTTCACAACATCCTCTGACAAGGAGACACCATGCATAGAAAAGGAGACACGGGAAGCTAGAGACATACTGAGGAGGGTGCAGGGGAATTAGTGAGAGGTGGATTGTGGGGCAGTGCGCAGGGTTGTCCATGTCCAGGAGGCAGATTGAGGTGGGAGGAGGTGTAGTGAGATCCTGGGAGGGGAGCAGGAGACAGACAGAAGAGGGTAATGAGTGAGGGGCAGCAGGGAGAATGAGGGATGATGCAAGGCACATGGGNGGGGGGGGGGGGGGGGGGGGGGGGGGGGGGGGGGGGGGGGGGGGGGGGGGGGGATAGAGGGAGGCTGAGAGCAGTGCAGGGGGATTTGTGGGGACCAGACTGAGCCTGACAATGGTTTAGGGGAATGTCATGGATTAGGGAGTGCAGGGGAATGTGGGGTGCAGGGTTGGAGGCTGTGGGGGTTGCAGATAGGGAGCACAGGGGCATGTGGGGTGGCTGATGTGAGAGGTACACGGAAGGTGTAAAGGGAACGGTGGGTGACTAGAGGGGCAGGTGTGAAGAGGAGACTGTGAGGATCAGGGGAGAAGAGACTGGTGACAGGGCAGTGATGAGGAAGAGTGTGGAGTTGGACACAGAGTGGCAGCTCCCCCTATGCCAGGAGTAGGGGAGGGTCAGTGGGTGGAGTCTCCCTGTGAGGAGGGAGGCTGCAATTTTGCATGTGCACTGTGGCAGGTGGAGTTTTGCTCTTGTGATGCAATTTTTTTTTTTTTTTTTTTTTTCTCTCTCTCTCTCTCTCTCTCCCTCCCTCCCTCCCTCCCTCCCTCCCTCCCTCCCTCCCGGTGGCTTCCCCCCACATGCTTAACCACCAGAAGATAAATAAAATCACCTCTATCCACAAAGTGTATTTTTAAACCTTGTGATATTCAAGCTCAGTTCCCAACTTTCCAGAGTGACTTGAATGCACTGGCTGTGCGCCTCTGATGTCTACATGGTCAGTGGTTTGTTACCTCTCATAGGGGAATTTCCACCCCCTCCTGCTGGGGTTGTCCCTACAACTTATGCCCCCACATTAAAGCAGGCGCAGAAGGGATTTCACTTGCTGGGCTCCTACCTTTCTGCATTCCCCACCCCACCTATACCCAGACCAAACCCACCAACAGTTCTGTCCTTTCCCTGTCTGCTGGGAGGACTGGGTGATCTGGAGCAAAATATGGATGTTACTCTGCAGCTTGCCAGGGTGAGAACAGTGGCTGGAGCAATTCTAAACTCTGTGACACTGGGGAAGATGCTTAGTCATGTTTTTACCTTGTTGATCCAGGATCGTCCTTTGTATGTGCACCCACAACTCTTTTGCATGCATCCCTCTCGCCCTCCATCAGAGTGTGCAAATGGCATCCATGTGCACACGCCCAGCATATGAAGACATCCCAGGTGAGGCTACATTTTGGATGCCAATTCAGAGACCATGTTTAAATATTTTGTCTCTGTTATTTCAGAGTTTTGGGGAGTGTCAGTTTTCTATGGAAAAAAAATCAATGAATAATAACCATGCCCCAGCCCTGCCCCTCTCTATCACTTTGCATCTGGGGCTCTCAAAGTTCTTTACCCCCTCAGCCAGGGCTGGCGCAACCCATTAGGCGACCTAGGTGGTCGCCTAGGGCACTGCTATTTTGGGGGCGCCGTCGCCCCGTCTGTCCATTCAATTTCGGGGGCGGGACCTTCCGCCACCTAGGGCGCCGGAAAAGCTGGCGCCGCTACTGCCCTCAGCCTCACAGTCCCTGTGCAGTGAGTCAGGCTCAGTCAAAGACCAGAGCCACAGAGACCTGCCCAAGGGGGAGAGACAGCGGAGACTAATCACCCTGCCTGATGTAGCTTTTCAACTAGATTTCCCAGCGCTTTAGAGGAACCCATCCTCTACAGCCTGACCACAGCCCTTTCCCTGGGTCTCTCCCCACACCTGCAGACTCTGGCTCAGAAGCTGGTGTCGACAGAGCCCGGGGCTGCCCCAGGGGCTGGTTCCAGCCACCGCAGAAAGTCCCCCATTGGTTTCTCTGGTCTCTCCCTGACACAGAGCAGCAGCTGCTTGGTCCAGGTCTCCAGATCACAATGGAGGCGGCAGTAGCTTCTTCTAGGAGCCTTGATTACTAATCAGTCAAAAGCAGGAGTCACACAGTGCATGATGCTCGGTTACGCTATCTAGATATACTGTATAGTTGTATTGCAGAAAAGCCTCAGAGCCCTTAACTCTCCCCCTTCCTGCTTTCCCCCTGCCAGCATCTGTTACAAAGGCTCTTAGCTGCTCAGCCCCTTCCTTGGTCCCTCGCTACCAACCCGGGCTGCAGCCCAGTCAGTGGGACCAGCTGTAACTAAAGCCCAGAGCGTCTGTCTGCAGGGAAAGAGCCTGGGGGGAATCGGGGTGTGACATGGACTAAAGCCCCTGCTGAAGCTTTCCCAATCGCCCTTCTTGCCCTGCCAGGCTGCAGAATAACGGCCACGTTTTGCTCCAGATCCTCCCAAGGGATGTTGAACATTTGCTAGTTTGCTGTCGCTGAGCAGGCCTGAGCAGGCTCGGTAACATCTACTGAAGCTGCTACCCTCACCTGCCCTCCGAATCTGGGTGGGTGAGTATGGTGGATTTGTCACACCCACCCCCCAGCCATGTAGTTATACCAACGTAGGTCTGTCGTGTAGACCTGGCCTCAGTCCTTTCAGACCTGATGGGTGTGGGGTGGAGCAAACAGGCCCCTGTCAGCGCTGGAATGCTGGGGAGATTTACCCATCGCTGCGGAGTTCACAGGGACCCCCCCGGCTTGTCTCAAGATAATGGGGTAGATTTTTAAATGAGGAATAACCCCCACACACACTCTCCTGAGTCCCCCTCTTCTCCTCTCCCTGGGGTGCCCCCCCGCACAACCATGCTGTCTGTACCCACCCTTTCCCCTCCATCTTCTTATTGCTCACCCCTCCCCTTTCGCCTAGGCACAGGGGGGGACCCCCGCTGGGGTCTAATCCTGCTGCCCCCCCCCCTCAACAAGGCCTTTCTCTCCATTTCCTCCACCTGAACCACGACCCCCTACCCCAACCCTAAGCCCCTGCAGGGAAAATTTCTGCGCTAAAGCCAGCAGCTCCGGGACTGGCAGACACGCGGGGAGCAGCGATGGGGTGAGGGGGGGGGACCCAGCACTTTCCCCCCAGTTCTCCCTCAATTACCTGGAGTCTCCGGCTCCGCCTGGTGGGCTCCCGGCTCCTAGGAGAAGCAGCAGCAATAAATCCCGGCTGTGCTGAGCACAGAGAGCAGCGCCCCCGCCACCAGTCGCAGCGCCCGGAGCCCTCCCCTGGCTACAGTGTTGCCGGGCAGCTGTTCCTGAGCTGGGGTTGTGTCAACATTGTATCTGCATTTCCGGAGCTGCTGCCGCCAGGGGGCTCTGCTCAGGGCTCGGCGAAAGGAGGCGGCTGATCGCTGAACTATCCCGCTCTCCCTGCTCAGGATATCAGGGGTTGAACTTCCTCCCGGGTCAGACGGTGCCGCCTGCCTGGTGTATGAGCCGGGAGCCCGGGCTGAGCCGCTGCTGCTGCCCTGCGGGTTCTGTGCGGGGAGAGACCTGCACTAACCCGCCTCTGTGCCCAGCCGGGGGACTTTCTCCGGGGGCTGGAAGCAGCCCCTGGGGCAGCTCCGGGCTCTGCCGACATCAGCCCCTGAGCCGGAGCCTGCAGGTGAGGGGAGAGACCCGGGGGAAAGGGCTGGGGCCGGGCAGGAAAGTGACTCTGCACCAACAACCCCCCGGCTCTGCTCCCCCGAGCGCCTGCAGGAGCCGAGCCAGCTCCGGGGCCGGGCCAGGGTCCGAGTGTCCCAGCCCGAGGGGAGGGGGCAGGAGGGAGACTGGCAGCGGCAGCAGGAGCAATCAGTGGGGAGGGAGGTCCCGGCTCCCAGCCCCATTCCTTTTAGCACCCCAGGGCAGATTGACTTTCCTGGGGAGGAGCTAGGCTGACCAGATAGCAAGTGTGAAAAATCGCGACAGGTGTTGGGGGGTAATAGGAGCCTATAGAAGAAAAAAATCCAAATATTGGGACTGTCCCTATAAAATCGGGACATCTGGTCACCCTAGGAGGAGCAGGGAGAGGAAAAGCCAGTGCCTGCCTCTGCCTGGTACCCGCGCTGCTGGGGGGATGCGCTGCCCTGGGGACAGTGTCAGGGGGATCCCCAAAGCGGCTCCTTGAATTATGCTCCTTTCAGTGGTTTGGTTCAGAGATTCTGTGCCTGGGAGGGAGGGGGAGATTAAAAAGGTCTCATTGGGTTTAGTTCTGGTAGGAGGGGCCAGAATAATATTACAAACTGCTACTGGTCATAATTTGCTACTTTGCTGTTGTTACGGAGCAGGCTTCAGCCAACATGTTCAGTAACGTCTGCTGGAGTCACTTCCCTCACTGGCCATCCGAATCTGCTCCCTGCTGTAAAGGAAGACAGAGGGGGCTCAAATCATGGTAGCCAATAGGCAGATCATGGGCCAAAACTGGACCACCAGATGCTTTTGAATGGACCCCACAATTATTTTTATTTATTTATTGTTGTTATTATTTGTATTATTTTCTCTGGAGTCTGGATCTTGGCCATACCTTGACCAAGAAATTTGGACCTTGACAAAAAATATTTGACTATCCCTGGCTGAAATGATTACAGTTTCTCTCCTGAAGCTGGCTCTGTTAGTAGGTGTGTTCCAGTGTGACAACACCTCCCATTTCTGGAATATTTGAGCTCACTATAATGCCAACCTCAGATGTCAACAAGGAACTTGTTGCCTGCTAATTCCTTATTTTAATTTAAATATAAAGTTCTTATAGATATATATAGATGTTGATCACTTGTACAGAGAAAAACGTATGCAGAAGGGCAACCTGGACTATCGTGGATTGTGACAACTTAGAATATTGGTCTTTCTACAATTACTTCCCCCTCCCCCTTTTTACTTGTACTAAATTGACTCTGCAGACAGGGGTTGGTCGTCTCTTCCTCTGGAGGGTCAAAACTCCATGAAATTCTGTAGTGTTGGCTACCACACCAATATAATTGTCCTATTTAAATTCTGCTGCAGACTGTGACCGATTGTTGCTAATTGTGTCCACCGATGTGGTTGCTTTTCTTGGTGTACTTCATCTGGCCTCATGTATGCAAATAAGATGATCTTGCACTAGGATTGAAAAAATGAACTGACACTAAATATGAGCAGTGTGGAGTCTTTTTTTTTTTTAATCCTTAGCTGGAAAAATAAAATGGTGTGTGTATGTGTCCACTATTAATAGGGCCCTACCAAATTCATGGCCATGAAAAACATGTCATAGACCAGGGGTCGGCAACCTCTGGCACGCGGCTCGCCAGGGTAAGCACCCTGGCGGGCCGGGCCAGTTTATTTACCTGCCGCGTCGGCAGGTTCGGCCGATCGCGGCTCCCACTGGCCGCGGTTCGCCGCTCCGGGCCAATGGGGGCAGCGGGAAGCGGCGCGGGCGAGGGATGTGCTGGCCGCGGCTTCCCGTCGCCCCCGTTGGCCCGGAGCGGCGAACCGCGGCCAGTGGGAGCCGCGATCGGCCGAACCTGCCGACGCGGCAGGTAAATAAACTGGCCCGGCCCGCCAGGGTGCTTACCCTGGCGAGCCACGTGCCAGAGGTTGCCGACCCCTGTCATAGACCATGAAATCTGGTCTCCACCGTGAAATCTGGCCTTTTGTGTACTATTACCCTATACTATACAGATTTCACAGGGGAGACCAACGTTTCGCAAACTGGGGGTCCTGACCCAAAAGGAGGTTGAGGGGGTGGTGCGGTTGCAAGGTTATTGTAGGGGCTTGTGGTATTGCCACCCTTACTTCTGCACTTATGTATCTTTATCTAGGGTGGAATTGCTTAGTATATGCTTCTCGGGTGATCATATCAAAAATGCCTAATTGATTTCAAAGCCTAAGTCTCATTAATTTTCAGCCAAGTCCCTTTCTGGCATCTTGGGTTGGGCCTTCTCTATCAGAGGTACCCAAAATGACTAATCACTTTTAAATACCGCAATCAGTATCTCTAGTTCTATCTCCCTGTCTGTGTCTTGACAGCTTGTGATATTTGTCTCATGATATTTTGTGTGTGTGGGAGCGGAGGGGGGTTAATAAAGCCCCAGTTCAAGGAGTCCTGCAATTACATGAGAATCTCAGCTTTCATTTAAAAAAATAAACAAAATAAAATTCTAGCCACGAGGGTAGCAGAAAAACTTGGAAGAAAAGAACCCAAAATGTATTATTATTGGTTTGTTCTCTCTATATATGGAGATATACCCTGAAAGGTCATCGAGTCCAGCCCCCTGCCTTCACTAGCAGGACCAATTTTGCCCCAGATCCCTAAGTGGCCCCCTTAAGGATTGAACTCACAACTCTGGGTTTAGCAGGCCAATGCTCAAACCACTGAGCTATCCCTCCTCTTTATTTAATTCACTTTTTTCCTTAGGAAATCTCATGATTTTTGAGCTCTGACTCCTGATATTTGGAAACTTGGGGATGGGAATATTGCTTTTCAGGTCAATGACAGAGCTGGGTGTACATCAGAGGTCTCATGAGGGTCTGCCTAGTACCATAGCCACTAGGACTCATTGCCTCACAGCTGGTAGCATGCAGTGAGCCCTGCTAAAGCAACAGCACAATGTGGCATCGGTCTGTGACCGGAAAGAGAATTAAAGCTTCATTTCCCTCATAGAAAAACCACGAGTCTGATTTTAACTCTTCACTTTTCAAGATGACTCAACTGTTCCCAGCTTAAAAATCGCACATGGATACACATGAGTGAATAAACTCACCACATGTGCAGGGAGCCCACACTCCATCTAACCTGGGGCTATTTCTACTCCAGATCTCTCCGATGGAGCCAGGGGAGGAGCTGGGCCCCTTGGATGAAGAGGAAGAGGAGATCCTGAGAGGAACCTGCTCAGGTGAGGAGTGTGTTAAACCAACTCAGAAACCATGGGTGAGTGAAGGAAACAGCTGGGATTCTCAAAAAGGTCCCCAAGTTCTGCACCTTCTCACCCATGTCAGGGTTTTCCCAAGAGGGGTCGCATCCTCCTGGCAGATGTCAGCTTCCCTCACACCCTGACTGACACATGAATACACCTCTCTCCCCTTCATCCCCTTTCTTTCTGAGTGCTCAGCTGCCATGCAGAAGCAGAACTGGTCCCTCTGCTTTGGGGGATTTGGCCCCTTATTTCAGATCATATCATTATTTATTTCTGTCATTGCCCCTTTCAGAGGATTCTTTACTTCCCAGCACAAGCAATGACTCAGGTCTCAATTTTCCCTCTTTATTCCAGCAGAGGATAGGACGGTGAAGATAAAGGAGGAGAATTGCCTGCGGGAAGCGGAAGCAGATGGGAGGCTATTGGGAAGATCCGAAGGGAGCATTTCCCCGAGTCCTGAGAAGGTGACTACCTACGAGAGTCAATGCAGTTCAAAAGATCTGGGGGAAATTCCCGTAGAGGAGTCACATGGTAAAGCCAGTACCACAGGCAGAGCTCTCAGGAAATCTAAAAGTATAAAAGTCCATCAGAGAATCCACATGGGAGAGGAACCCTATAACTGCCTTGAGTGTGGGAAAATCTTCAATCGGAGGTCATTTCTTATTACGCATCAGAGAATTCACACTGGAGAGAAGCCCTATAAATGCCCCGAATGTGGGAAAAGCTTCACTGTGAGATCAACCCTTATTAAACATAAAAGAATCCACACAGGAGAGAAACCCTATAAGTGTCCCGACTGCGGGAAAAGCTTCCGTCTGAGCTCGACCCTTTGTACCCATCGGAAAATCCATACAGGAGAGAAACCCTATGAGTGCCTCAAATGTGGGAAAAAATTCCGAGTGAGCTCTTACCTTCTTGCACACGAGGCCACCCACATGGTGGACAACCCTTACAAATGCCCCGACTGTGGGAAAAACTTTAGTGTGAGTAGAGACCTCCTTGTACATCAGAGAATCCACACGGGAGAGAGACCCTTTAAGTGCCCTGTGTGTGGGAAAAGCTTCAATCGGAGATCGATCCTAATTGTACATCAGAGAGTCCACACTGGAGAGAAGCCCTATAAATGTCCTGACTGCGGGAAAAGCTTCAGTGTGAGCTCAGACCTCACAGCACATCAGAGAATCCACACAGGAGAAAAACCCTATAAATGCTTTGATTGCGGGAATAGCTTTCGTCTGAGCTCCCACCTTACCAGACATCAGAGGAGCCACACTGGAGAGAGACCCTATAAATGCCTGGTCTGTGGGGAAAGCTTCAGTGACTGCTCAGGCCTTATTAAACATAAGAGAATGCACACTGGAGAGAAACGAAGGCCAGCGCCTGTTACACATCAGGGAACCCACACGGCAGCAGCACCTTATAAATGCCCCGACTGTGGGAAAAACTTTAGTATGAATTCAGCCCTTGTTAAACACCAGAGAATCCACACAGGAGAGAAACCCTATAACTGCCCCGAGTGCGGGAAAAGCTTCAGTCATTGCTCAGCCCTTATGAAACATCAGAGAATCCATACAGGAGAGAAACCCTTTAAATGCCTGGACTGCGGGAAAAGGTACAATGACAGCTCAACCCTCCGGAGACACCGGCGAATCCACTCAGAAGACAGGCCCTATAAATGCCCCGACTGTGGGGAACGATTCAGTGTGACCTCAGGCCTTATTAGACACCAGAAAATCCACACTGAGGAGAGACCTTTTAAATGTAGTGAGTGCGGGAAAAGCTTCCAGTCAAACTCACTTCTTAAAACACATCAGAGGATCCATACGGGAGAAAAACCCTATAAATGCCCCGAGTGTGGGAAAAGCTTCCGTCAGAGCTCCCACCTCATAAGGCATCAGAAAATCCACACGGGATAGATGGTCACAGTGTTTTTTCTCATAGTTCTGCTCCACTCACTCTGTGGATTGTGAGATCTATAGGTGGCTGAGGATGGGTGCTGGGGCATTGAGAGACTTGGGACCCATGAGGCAAGATGGTGGATGCTGGAGCACGGGAGGTGAATGGAGTATTTTGACATTGGGTTGTTGCTGGATGGGCCCAGCCAATGGGAGAGGTATCTTGGTTGCTGGTGGGTGGGTTACTTGGAGATTGGGATGGAAGGTGGAGGAATAACTGTCCTAGAGTCTAAAAGTTTTCCTTCTCCAACAGAGATTGAAAAACAACATCCCCCCACACTGCCGTCCAACTCACGCTCTGACACAAAACCTCTGCAGTGACCTGCATGCTGCCAAAGCAGATTAATTCCCAAACGCATGGGCTGTGGGAGATGGGATGTGCTGAACTGCTGATACTGCAGGGTACATAAGATTGGCCATACTGTGTCAGTCCAAAGGTCCATCTAGCCCAGTATCCTGTCTTCTGACAGTGGCCAATGAAAGAAGCCTAGTACTAGTTCACCGGTCGGGTTTTGTGTTACAGCGTGAGTGGGATGAAGTTGGATGCATGTTACTTTTGGGTTCCTGTTAGAGATGGAAGTGAAGGCCTCATGAAGCGTGGGTGTGTATGATCCAAGATGCTGTAATCAGTGTGACAAGTCTTTTCCCTGCTTCTCGTGTTCTAAGGTTTTGGGTGGGCAGGTGAGTCCTACTGGAACCTTCACTCTCATTAAATGTCATTTTTGTTTCTGTTAATTTTATTCGGTGACTTTCATACAAATGTTTTTTCCCCAGCAAGTTATTTTTTCTCCTTGCTCCCCAAACCCTCCTGTTTTTGATAGTGGGTTATGTTTAAAAAAAAAAATTGTTGTTGTTGAGAAAATCAACTCACAAGGGGCAAACAGCTCTACAGCATCTTCTTGTTTCCTTTTTTATGTCTCTGTCCATCATTGACAATGCAACCGGGATCCGGCTTTCAGCCCCTCCCTCTTCTGTCTTCAAGTAGAAAATCTCTCCCATTCTAAAAATGTTCAAGTGAACGCTCCGGGGGTGGAAGAGTATTTCCAGAACACATCAAAGACATTGAACTGGTAGTTTTTGAGAGGAAGACTCCTCCGAGGCCAAGGGGAGAGGAAGGAGAAACGTAGGGATGGAGGATATTGGGAGCCAGCGGCCTGTCAGCTCTACACAGTGTTGAAACTGAGGTGAGCTGAGAAGTTTTTTGTCCCATCGTCCATTTCTGCCAGAGAGGCTTCATCTGACCCTGTAGTTTGCCAAGGTGGTTGGTGCTCGTATCAGGGATTTGGTTATCAGCATTATTTGAGCTTTCAGAACCTGTGAAACAAGTTCCACCCATTTTCTGACATGGGTTAGGGAATCCTGGTCTTGCTCAGAGCATCTCAGTGGGCTCTTCTCCAGTGGAATCATTTCAGACCCCAGGGTCTGCTTTGGTTCCTGTAGAAATTACGTACATTCCCCAAGTTCTTTCCCTTCCCCCCTACCCCCCGGGTGAGACTAGATCTGGGGCCTCTCCCTCAGCAAAAGGGATGTTTGAAACCCCTGACCAACCTCCCACCTCTAAACTCTCTAGCCTGTCTTTGCCAGAAGCTGGGAATGGGCAACAGGGGATGGATCACTTGATGATTACCTGTTCTGTTCATTCCCTCTGGGGCACCTGGCATTGGCCACTGTCGGAAGACAGGATACTGGGCTAGATGGACCTTTGGTCTGACACAGTATGGCCACTCTTATGTTCTTAATCATTGAACTGAATTAGTTGAATAAACTGAAAGGAAGAAAATGTTCTCTCTGCACCTGCCAAAGAAGTGTTAAAATCCGGTTTAGCACTTCAACAAATGCTGGTTACGGTGCATAATCAATTACTAGATGGACCATTGGTCTGACCCAGTGTGGCTGTTCTTATGTTAAATTTGGGACCTGTTCCCTTGGCTGTCCAAGTTCCCAAACACTTTGAAGCCTGGCTTCCCCAGAGCAATAGTCCCACTTCCCAAAGTTTGAGATTCGGGGGGGGGGGCTTTTTATGTGCCTCATTTTCCCATAACAAAAACACAGTAGCCCCAGGGCCTTATTCTTCCTTTGTCCAAATGGGGTCCCCACATCCTTTGTTTCAATCCCATAATAGAAGGGGGCCCATCACCCCTTAGCACAGTATCTTTGAGAGTCTGGGCCTTCCCCGTTTCTATAGGGTCCTTGTGCAGTGGGCAGAACTTACCATCACGATGCATATGTACCTCCAGGCCTCTCCCTTTCTGCCTCTGGGGTGGCCGATCTCTTCATGTTGTTAGATCTCCTCAGCACGTTGCTGTGGAAGCCTGGGAATTCCCAGCAATGGGAGCTGGAACTCCAGTGGTCGGTGCTCCTACCCTATGCTCCAACTTGGTCTCTCTTCCCTCCTCGATGGGAGGAGTCTCTCAGTCCTGCAGTCTATGCCATATGGAAATGGATGTGCCTATTCTCTGTAGCACCCCTTATGGCCAAATGAGGCTCTGCACTGAACCTTGCTCCCTTTTTTGCCAGTCACCCTATGACAGAGGGGATGGGCTATTCCACCCATCACACCCTTTGGGGGTTCTTAAAGAGAGATTTTATTTGGTGAGGGGGGGGGTCAAAATATAGAGACAGGTGAAATGGAAGACATGAGCTCTACCATCATGACAGCCACTCCCCCACCCTCCCACACACAACTAGGACCTCGAGATCTATTATGACGCTATTGGACCTTCATGGTCCTGATCCTGAAAAGGCATCATGACCGGACCAGAGAGAGGGAACCGATGACATCACCATCTCCCTTGTCTTCGGCTAGGTTCTGAGCTGCACTTGGGATGGGAAACGAGTTCCTGCTGCCGCCCCGTCCCTCCTGTGTCCTTTTCCTTCCCTTTCCTATCTTTCTCCTTTTGCCCTCTGTTTAAAAAGACCCTGCCTGAGCCGGACAAGACAGCATTTTTTGCAATGCTACTATGAACCTGTGACTAGAGGGGCAGCTAAAAGCAGCACCTTCCAGAAAGCAGAGCGTGGCTAAGCTGTAATGTCTGAAGATGAGGAATTGCAAGGTAAGGTATATGTCACCCCTGCATAGGGGGTGAAGGTGGAGAATTGGAGGGGGTGGACTGGGTGTGCAAGAGGTCTAGCTGGGGAGGTCTGTCTGGGATGGTGGGGGTGTGAACCAGCTATGTTATAGTTAAGGGAGAGAAACTGGTTAAATGATGACTCTTCTGGCTGCTCTCAAGCCCACATGCTTCCACCGAATGTCTTGAAATTGGCAATTCCTCACGGAATGTGGGGTAATTTCAGCAACGAGTTCCCACAGTGCAACCCCTCAACCCTCTCCCCCCCAGCCCCAGAAATATTTCACAAACTCAACAGTAACCTATTTTATTTGTATTTGTGGGGCTGAAACCATGGCTCTGATATCACTAGGGTGACCATATTTCCTGAAGGGAAAATGGGACATCCGAGCCCTCCTCCCCGCAAGGGGCTGGTATCTTTGCTCATCCCCCTACATGTTCCTGTGCACCCCACTTTTTTGACAAAACTGGGTATTTGTCCCGTTTGCTCTTGCCAACTGATGAAGTTGACAAGAGCAAACGGGACAAATGCCCACTTTTGCCTAAACAGTTGGGATGGCCAGGACAGGGTTTAATAAAGGGACTGTCCCGGCCAAAACGGGACGTATGGTCACCATAGATGTCATGGCAATACACCTCTACCCTGATATAATGCGACCCGATATAACATGAATTCGGATATAACGCGGTAAAGCAGTGCTTCGGGGGGGCGGGGCTGCGTGCTCCGGCAGATCAAAGCAAGTTCGATATAACGCGGTTTCACCTATAATGTGGTAAGATTTTTTGGCTCCCGAGGACAGCGTTATATTGGGGTAGAGGTGTATTTGATTATTAGAAGGAGCAGGGGCAATGTTGGAGGGGATTAGCTCTGCAAGTTAGATAATTATACAGAAGAACTGGATCAGAGAGGATTTATATCCATATGATGCACAAAACGCTACATTCTCCTTAGTATGTGCACCATGTGACCAGGACTCATCACCGAATTTGGTGCGCTGGTTGGATCATTAGCTTCCCGGGCCTGGGCCGGGTACTGATGGGGAGTGCAACATGAATGCTGAAGAAGGTCATTAAGGTTGCTCAGTCAAGCGCTCAGAGTTAGGCCAAAATCAAGGTGCCCGGACAGTGTTAATTCTGCCCCACATGGGTGTGCGTTATGGTGCAGTCTCTAATGACAGGATCCCCTACTGCACTGTTCATTAACACCAGGCCCTGCCTCACTCACTCCTTTCAGACCTGCTGTGGGTGATGGAGCCAGTATGTCCCTGTCAGTGCTGAAATCCGGGGGGAGCTTTACCCATCACTCCAGTTTGAGGGGACCCCACGGCTTGTCTCAGTCTCCTGCTCAGCTAGGTGGGCTCCCGGGTCACAGGAGAGGCAGCAGCAATAAATCTGTGCTGAGCAGAGAGAGCAGCCCCCCAGCCCCCTTTCGCAGCACCGAGAGCCCTCCTGTGGCTACAGTGTTGCTGGGCAGCTGTTACCGAGCAGGGGCTGTGTCCCACCAATTCCTGTGGCACCGGGGGCCCTGCTTGTTGCAAAGGGGGAGGAGGAGGCTGCTTTGCTCTCTCTGCTCAGGATATCAGGGGTTGAGCTTCCTGGGTCAGATGCTGCTGCTGCCTCCGTTGTGAGCCGGGAGTCCGGGTTGAGCCGCTGCTGCCCAGCGGGGGAGGACGGGGGGACTTTCTGCGGTGGCTGGACCCAGCCCCTGGGGCAGCCCCGGGCTCTGCCGACACCAGCCCCTGAGCCGGAGACTGCAGGTGATGGGAGAGACCGGGGGGAAGGGCTGGGGCCGGGCAGGAAACTGACTGTGCACAAAGGGCCCCTCCTCGCCCCAGCTCTGCTCCCGGGGGTCTGCGAGTCCCAGAGCTGGTGCCCACCCTGACCCCCCCAGGCTCTGCCCCCCTGAGCGCCTGCAGGAGCCGAGCCAGCTCCAGGAGGGCGAACGCCCCAGGGCTGGGTGTAGTGTATTAAACTGCTCCCCGTAGGAAAGTGCGACTGTTAGCAGTTACTGATACCTAGGATTGTAAGAAACTGCTATTGTATAAAAGTGCTATTGTATAAAAGTGCTACCTGCTGTAGCAAATGCCTACAGGTAGCAGTTTCCTGCATTATAGTATGTGTGAAATTGCTGCCTGTAGCAGTTATTGATATGTGTAGGTTGTAAGAAACTGCAGATGTAAAAAACTGCTACTTGATTTTTACACACTTTGAAACATAACAGTTTTCATCTTCCCTCACAGGTCATGTATTCCAGACCTTTAATCTTTTTTTTGTTTGTTGTTGCTCTTCTCTGGACTTTCTCCAATTTGTCCACATCTTTCCTGAAATGTGGCGCCATGAACTGGACACATTACTCCAGTTGATGTCTAATCCGCGCAGAGTAGTGCAGAATAATTACTTCTCGTGTCTTGCTTACAACACTCCTGCTAATACATCCCAGAGTGATGTTCAGTTTTTTTGCAACAGTGTTACACCGTTCACTCATATTCAGCTTGTAACCCACTATGACCCCAGATCCCTTTCCGCAGTACTCCTTCCTAGGCAGTCATTTCCCATTTTGTATGTGGGCAGCTGATTGTTTCTTCCTAAATGGAGTACTTTGCATTTCTCCTTTTTGAATTGCATCCTATTTACTTCAGACTATTTCTCCAGTTTGTCCAGATCATTTTGAATGTTCATCCTGTCCTCCAAAGCACTCGCAACCCCTCCCAGCTTGGCATCGTTCACAAACTTTATAAGTGCACTCTCTATGCCATTATCTCAATCATTGATGAAGATATTGAACAGAAATGTATCCAGAACTGATCCCTGCAGAACCCCACTCGTTATTCCCTTCCAGCCTGACTGTGAATCACTGATAACTACTCTCTCGGAACTGTTTTCCAACCAGTTTTGCACCCACCTTATTTTAGCTCCATTTAGGTTGTATTTCCATAGTTTGTTTATGAGAAGGTCATGGGAGACAGTATCAGAAGCCTTACTAAAGGCAAGATAGACCATGTTGACCACTTTCCCCCATCCACAAGGCTTGTTACCCTGTCCAAAGAAAGCGATCAGGTCGGTTTGACATGTGAGACTGCTATCTGTAGGAATTAGCTACATCAGATGCATTTTTTAAAGTAGGACTTGTCGCTGCTGCAGGTAGCACAATCCTACAGACAGCAGTTTCACACACACATATGTAAGAAACTTCAATCTGTAGGGATGTGCTACCTGTAACAGTGCTATGATGTAACTAATTCCTACAGCTAGCAATTTCTCACAATAGGTATGTGAGACTGCTATCTGTAGGAATTAGCTACATCAGATGGCATTTTTTTTGCTGCAGGTAGTATTTACCATAGGATGTGTGAAACTGCTATCTGTAGGGATGTGCTACCTGTAGCAGCGACAGGTCCTACTTTGCTAGAAACTGCTATCTGATGTAGCTAATTCCTACAGATAGCAGTTTCTTACATCATAGGCTGTGTGAAACTGCTACCTGTAGGAATTTGCTACCTGTAGTAGGGAAAGGTAGTGAATTGTTACCATTAGCAGTTACTGATACATTCTTCATGTTCTTATGTGATGACTTGTCCTAATTTGCTAAAACTTGACAGTGGTGAATATAAAGTGTTCAGCTTCCAAACGACCCTGCCTAGATTTATGTTAGTGGGACGCGGGACATATGGAGGATAATTTAAAATCTTAATTTCCTTAGGGTTCGACTTTAATATACTTCTATGCTGGTGCAATCTCTGCCCATTACACTTCATCAACTCAGCAATGCACTTGTCCTGTTGCCTTGACTGAGAGAGGTTTCTGATCAAAGGGAGGGTAGATTCCAGCAAGCTCCTGGTAATATCTCATTGGAGATATGGTGTGTGTTTCTCATACCCCATTTTGTGTTTCTTACCATCATGCCATCTTTATTTTTGTTTTGGTTTTTTTTGCAAGTCACATAATTGCAGTATAAGCATGCTCTCTGAAAAAATCAATACAATTTTATCAAATGATGTGACAAAAACTGTAAATAGAAATCTTGGTTTATTTATTACTGTCAATTACTCCAAAAAATTAACTTGTTTGCAAATACTTTTTCTTTTTGGGGGGTCGTAGTTTGGATTGGATCACTGCTTGCAACTTCTGCCAAAAAACACTCCTCTTTGTCCGTGTCTGTGACCTCCACCTTTATCACTTGGCTGTTGTGAGGCTTGTGAGATACATTGCCTCCCATTTCTCCTACCTCTTCTGAGGTGACTTTTTTTCATAGTGTCATCCACAACAGTTTCCATTTCCATGTTTTCCTGTAATCTGTTTTCAGCAGCAAATGTTGGAGGCTCTTTAAATAGTTTTAAGTGGGAGATACCGTACATAGATCCTAAACGTTTCCCTGAGATGGTTTCTAATTTAACTCTTTTACCCTCTACAGTGGTGACTTTGTATGGTCCACGGTAGGTAGGTTGCAGCAGCCCTCCCTTTCTTGTTTTCCTTCTTGCATTCAGTAACATGACACTGTCTCCAACCTCAAATGTTATTTTCCCATGTTTACGAGTCTTAGTTTTGGCATACTGCATCTGTTGCTTTTCTTGTGCTTTAGAAATATTAGTAAGAGCCAATTCAATGTCAGCAGCACGTCAAGATTCCATATTTTGATGTACTCTTTGTAGAATTGTTCATCGAGTTCCTCAAAATCTGCTGGCTTTGTAAACAAATGGAGAAGGAGTTGTGTTTGTAAAATGAACAATCACAGAATAACATATGCACCTGAAAGCTGATGGTTCTTAAAGACACCTACCATGTAATTTTCTGAGACTTGGTCTGGGAATGTTGCTTCAAAGCCATACAGTAGTCGAAAGGGTGACATTTTGGTTGTTGTGTTTGGTTTTGATTGCAAAGAAAATAAAATGTCACCAAGAAATTCATCCTAGTTACTCCCAGTGTCATCAACCAACTTCTGCAATGCTCTAAAACAAATGGTGATGGATTATTTGTGGGGGGAGGGGAAAGGACTGTCTTTACTGAGAGAAATTGTACGCAATCCAAAAGGTGTAAAGAGGCCATCCTAGTTTATTGGTACGATTACTTTTTCTTGAAATAAAAGACAAGTGGACTTGCAATGTACTAAAATTTTGAAACAGTTTGTAGTTTTTGTCATAGTGCATTCTCCTTGCTATTAATATTGTAATTTTTGCCAGCTGTAAAATTACCTTTTGATGGATTTGTTTGTGTTTAGAGCCAATCCATTGATTTGTGGGTGGTATGGGCTGATGAAGCTACGTTGTATTCCCAATTTTTTGCAAATGTCTGAAAGAAAAAATGTTATGCCATAAACTTTCCTTTGAACAGGTTTGGTAGGTAAAAAGAGACCAAAGAATAAAATGTTATAGCAACCTGGATGAGGTGACCAGCAGTAATCCTTGCCAAAGTTGAGTGGGAGTTCATAGAAACTTGTCAGCAAAAATGCCCATAAAGAAAAACTCACCAAGCAATGAAGCCCATGTTCACTGTCAACTATCTGTGATCTGAAAGTGTGGTTGAAGACACAGTCAAAAACAACCTCAGAAAATAGTAGGCGGGGAGGAATAGCTCAGTGGTTTGAGCATTGGCCTGCTAAACTCAGGGTTATGAGTTCAGTCCTTGAGGGGGCCACTTAGGGGTCTGGGGCAAAATCAGTAATTGGTCCTGCTAGTGAAGGCAGGGGGCTGGACTTGATGACCTTTCAGGGTCCCTTCCAGTTCTATGAGGTAGGTATACAGGTCTGTTNAATTGGTCCTGCTAGTGAAGGCAGGGGGCTGGACTTGATGACCTTTCAGGCTCCCTTCCAGTTCTATGAGGTAGGTATACAGGTCTGTTGCATCTTAGGTGCATTTAACATGTGAGATTTCAGCTTTATGCGGTCGGCAAAAACAAGAAAAAAACAAAAAAAGAGAGAAAAATAACAATTTNGGTGATGGATTATTTGTGGGGGGAGGGGAAAGGACTGTCTTTACTGAGAGAAATTGTACGCAATCCAAAAGGTGTAAAGAGGCCATCCTAGTTTATTGGTACGATTACTTTTTCTTGAAATAAAAGACAAGTGGACTTGCAATGTACTAAAATTTTGAAACAGTTTGTAGTTTTTGTCATAGTGCATTCTCCTTGCTATTAATATTGTAATTTTTGCCAGCTGTAAAATTACCTTTTGATGGATTTGTTTGTGTTTAGAGCCAATCCATTGATTTGTGGGTGGTATGGGCTGATGAAGCTACGTTGTATTCCCAATTTTTTGCAAATGTCTGAAAGAAAAAATGTTATGCCATAAACTTTCCTTTGAACAGGTTTGGTAGGTAAAAAGAGACCAAAGAATAAAATGTTATAGCAACCTGGATGAGGTGACCAGCAGTAATCCTTGCCAAAGTTGAGTGGGAGTTCATAGAAACTTGTCAGCAAAAATGCCCATAAAGAAAAACTCACCAAGCAATGAAGCCCATGTTCACTGTCAACTATCTGTGATCTGAAAGTGTGGTTGAAGACATAGTCAAAAACAACCTCAGAAAATAGTAGGAGGGGAGGAATAGCTCAGTGGTTTGAGCATTGGCCTGCTAAACTCAGGGTTATGAGTTCAGTCCTTGAGGGGGCCACTTAGGGGTCTGGGGCAAAATCAGTAATTGGTCCTGCTAGTGAAGGCAGGGGGCTGGACTTGATGACCTTTCAGGGTCCCTTCCAGTTCTATGAGGTAGGTATACAGGTCTGTTGCATCTTAGGCGCATTTAACATGTGAGATTTCAGCTTTATGCGGTCGGCAAAAACAAGAAAAAAACAAAAAAAGAGAGAAAAATAACAATTTAAATACTGTTTCTGTAGGGCGGGCGATTCTGCCTGCCATTACTCTCAATGTAATTTTGACTATACACGGTTTTCGCTTTAGGCGCTGACCGCGGAACGTAACCCCAGCGTAAGATGAGACAGACCTGTATCTCCATATATTATATAAGTATTTACCTCATTATTGAATTCTGGCTCACAATATGTCAGTATCGTGGACATCCAAGTCGCTGTATAATTTCGTACATTTTTTTTCACACCTCAGATGCCAACTTATTTCGAAGTGGAAATGCTTCAACCCATCTTGTAAGATAGTCTGTGGCTGTCAGTATATACCGGTATCCCTCCTTTGTTGCTGGGAATGGCACCATTAAATCCATTCTCACCAATTCAAAGGGCCAACTGACCTGTATGCAAGGGAACCGGTTGGAATCATACTTTGGATTTCTCTTATTTCATATTCTGAATAAGCCCAGGAAAAGTATGAGGGTAGACTAAGATTCATTCAGGTGTTTAGGCTCCAGCTTTGGTGGAACGGGCCATACTGCACCCTAAAGGCTCATGAACAAAGAGGCGCATAATAACAAAATATCATGTATTTATTAAAATCTCTTGACTTCAGGGTGTATAACTCATGTTTTTAGAATTCTTGTGGTTGTCCAGGCATCTTGGGGTTGTAGATGTGTCTTCATTATGTTTTGAAGGCCAAAACGATGAATGGGTTCAACAAAGAATTAGATCAGTCTCTCAGGATAGGTGCATCAGCTATTAGCCAAGATGCATATCCCAAATTAAAACTTTCCTGCCCATCCCCAGCACTTCCCCTGGGGTCTCTCACTCACCTAGGGGCTCCAGCCCAGGGTCTGGTGCGGGCAGAGCCCAGGGCTGCCCAGGGGGCTGGAGTCCCAGCTGGAGTAAGTCCTGGCCGGGCACGGAGGGATTAATAATGACGGGCTCTCCCCAGCACAGACCCCCGGGAGCAGCAGCTGCTCAGCCCAGGCTCCTGGATCACAACATAAGAACATAAGAATACCGCAAATTAAAAAACATAGTAAGAGAACCAAATTATATATGTATACCCCAAATCAACGTATACCCCAAATTAAAACACATAGTAAGAGAACCAAAAAAGAGCCACCGTGGCTAAACAACAAAGTAAAAGAAGCTGTGAGAGGCAAAAAGGCATCCTTTAAAAAGTGGAAGTTAAATCCTAGTGAGGAAAATAGAAAGGAGCATAAACACCGGCAAATGAAGTGTAAAAATACAATTAGGAAGGCCAAGAAAGAATTTGAGAAACAGCCAAAGACTCAAAAAGTAATAGCAAATTTCTTTTTAAGTACATCAGAAGTAGGAAGCCTGCTAAACAACCAGTGGGGCCACTGGATGATCGAGGTGCTAAAGGAGCACTCAAAGACGATAAGGCCATTGCGGAGAAACTAAATGAATTCTTTGCATCAGTCTTCACAGCTGAGGATGTGAGGGAGATTCCCAAACCTGAGCCATTATTTTTAGGTGACAGATCTGAGGAACTGTCCCAGATTGAGGTATCATTAGAGGAGGTTTTGGAACCAATTGATAAATTAAACAGCAAGAAGTCACCAGGACCGGATGGTATTCACCCAAGAGTTCTGAAGAAACTCAAATGTGAAATTGCAGAACTACTAACACTAGTCTGTAACATATCATTTAAATTAGCTTCTGTACCAGATGACTGGAGGATAGCTAATGTGACACCAATTTTTAAAAAGGGCTCCAGAGGTGATCCCAGCAATTACAGGCCTCTAAGCCTGACTTCAGTACTGGGCAAACTGGTTGAAACTATAATAAAGAACAATATTGTCAGACATATAGATGAACATAATTTGTTGAGGAAGAGTCAAGATGGTTTTAGTAAAGGGAAATCATGCCTCACCAATCTACTAGAATTCTTTGAGGGGGTCAACAAGCATGTGGACCAAGGGAATCCAGTGAATATAGTGTACTTAGATTTTTAGAAAGCCTTTGACAAGGTCCCTCACCAAAGGCTCTTAAGCAAAGTAAGCTGCCACAGGATAAGAGGGAAGGTTCTCTCATGGATTAGTAACTGGTTGAAAGATAGGAAACAAAGGATAGGTATAAATGGTCAGTTTTCAGAATGGAGAGAGGTAAATAGTGGTGTCCCCCAGGGGTCTATTCTGGGACCAGTCCTATTCAACATGTTCATAAATTATCTGGAAAAAGGGATAAACAGTGAGGTATTAAAATTTGCAGATGATACAAAATTACTAAAGATAGTTAAGACCTAGGCAGACTGCAAAGAGCTACAATAGGATCTCTCAAAATTGGGTGACTGGGCAACAAAATGGCAGATGAAGTTTAATGTTGATAAATGCAAAGTAATGCACATTGGAAAGCATAATCCCAACAATGCATATAAAATGATGGGGTCTAAATTAGCTGTTACCACTCATAGAATATCAGGGTTGAAGGGACCTCAGGAGGTCATCTAGTCCACCCCCCTGCTCAAGGCAGGACCAATCCCCAGTCAGATTTTTGCCCCAGATCCCTAAATGGCCCCCTTAAGGACTGAACTCACAACCCTGGGTTTAACATCCAATGCTCAAACCACTGAGCTATCCCTCCCCCCATAAAAGTCATCGAGTCCAGCCCCCCACCTTCACTAGGCAGACCAAGTACTGATTTTGCCCCAGATCCCTAAGTGGGTCCCTTAAGGATTGAACTCACAACCCTGAGTTTAGCAGGCCAATGCTCAAACCACTGAGCTATCTCTCCCTCCACTCAAGAAAGATCTTGGAGTCATTGTAGATAGTTCTCTGAAAACATCCACTCAGTGTGCAGCGGCAGTCAAAAAAGCGAACAGAATGCTGGGAATCATTAAGAAAGGGATAGATAATAGGACAGAAAATATCATGTTACCTCTATATAAATCCATGGTACGCCCACATCTTGACTACTGCATGCAGGTCTGGTCACTCCATCTCAAAAAAAGATATATTGGAATTTGGAAAGGTTCAGAATGATTATGGGTATGGAACAGCTTCCGTGTGAGGAGAGATTAATAAGACTGGGACTTTTCATCTTGGAAAAGAGATGTCTAAGGGGGGATATAATTGAGGTCTATAAAATCATGACTGGTGTAGAGAAAGTAGAGAAGGAAGTGTTGTTTACTACTTCTCATAACACAAGAACTAGGGGTCACCAATGAAATTAATAGGCAGCAGGTTTAAAACAAATAAAAGGCAGTATTTCTTCACACAACGCACAGTCAACCTGTGGAACTTCTTCCCAGAGAGAGGATGTTGTGAAGGCCAAGACCATAACAGGATTCAAAAAAGAACTAGATAAGTTCATGGAGGATAGGTCCATCAGTGGCTATTAACTAGGATGGGCAGGAATGGTATCCCTAGCCTGTTTGCCAGAAGCTGGGAATGGGTGACAAGGGATGGATCACTTGATGATTACCTGTTCTGTTCATTCCCTCTGTGGCACCTGGCATTGGCCACTGTTGGAAGACAGGATACTGGGCTAGATGGGCCTTTGGGCTGGCCCAATCGGGCCATTCTTATGTTCTCTCTTCATTGCTGGTCATCCCAGCTCTACAGAATGATCCTGTCCCACCAATCCATGCTGGTTTCCAGGGCCCAGAAATGGTGCTGAATACTGCATAGGTGATCCAGGATCCAGTCCTCTTTTTCAAACAGCTTGGTGACATCCTCCTGTTCTTCCTCCTTGTCCTGCTGCCGGAGGAGCTGCTGCTGCCATAGAATAGTCTCCCGCTCCCATGTCATCTGCACAGTAGTGCAACAGGCAAAGTCCAATGCTGAATTCATCTGGCTTTGAGTGCAGTAAAGCAGCCCAAGCCACCTGTGCGTGTTTGTGCTCATCACCGCAGCGGTGCAGAGCATTGTTGCATCTGGCTGACAGCAATTCAAAAATGACACCCACCAGTCCAGAAAGGAAGCAGGGGATGGAGACAGCAGAATCATGGGACTTTTCTTTTTCATTTAAGCCCAGCTGGTGCACCACAATTCAGAGGGAAAACAACCCCAGGATGCATGCTGTTCAGAGAGCCAACCAAAGGATTGAATAGCCCCAGAGAATGATATGCCCTCAGCTCATGGCAAACTCCCACTGGGGGTTCACTCGATGCAAAGTGAAAACAGAACAGGGGTTCTGTGTGCACGTTATTGGACTGCAGATTGCATGGAATAGAACACAAGGCTTTGGATTAAACCTCCCATGTAGACACACCCTAAATCAAATACCCTCTGTGACGGTACCTCCCATAAGGCTTTGTGGGAATATGACATAACTGGAATATGTTTTGTGCTGCCTGTGCCAGGTACATATCTCTGTAAAGGTTATGGTCTACTATATCTATTCATCCCTTTTGTACACATATATCATTTTGTACTTGAGGTTAAGAATATGGATTGTATACTTGCTTGATCTCTAGGTAAGGTTTGTGAGGCATTTGGTCAGCCTCTTTAGGAAGGAATTCACTAGGTTAAGTACCCGATCGGGGAACAATGCATCTTGGAATGCTCCAATCCACATAAGAAGTCTTCCTGGAGACATGCAAGATACCATGTGGGTAATGGCTGCTACCTGCA
>QXTE01000433.1:428203-559826 GCA_003942145.1 Platysternon megacephalum
TTATACAGGGTAAAATGGATTTATTTGGGTTTAGACCCCATTGGGAATTGGGCATCTGAGTGCTAAGGGCAAGCAGACTTCTGTGAGCTGTTTTCAGGTAAACCTGCAGCTTTGGGACAGGTGATTCAGACCCTGGGTCTGTGTCTGGAGCAGACGGGTGTGTCTGGCTTCAGCAAGACAGGGTGCTGGAGCCACCGAGCTGGCAGGGAGAACAGGAACAGAGGTAGCCTTGGCACATCAGTCTGGCAGCTCCCAAGGGGGTTTCTGTGATCCAACCCGTCACACCCTCTCTTTGCTAAGGTAAAGCTCAGTCTTAGGTCATGTGCAGCAAGCAGGAGCTACCTACACTAGGCTTACCCTCTGTTGCCCCTTTTGACCTGAGCAGTCAGCCAAAGTTGGGGGCCCTGAGAGTTGTTTCCGTTAGGAGGAGGAAATGATGGAGCCAGGTGTCTGCGATGCAATCCTGTTTATTTACAGAGAATGTACAAAAGGCTGTTTCCCTGAACACAGGAAGAATCAAACAAGAGGGGATGGTTTCTTTGTTCATAATGCCAACCACAAGTGCCAACTTTCTTCTTTCCAGGTGGGTGCTCCACCCCAGCTCTGCCCCGAGGCCCTTCCCCCACTCCGCCCCCTTTCCCCAAAACCCCACCCTCGCTCTGCCCCCTCCCCATAGCGCCTCCTGCCCGCCGCTGAGCAGCTGATCGGCAGGTGGCTGGTGGGTGCTGAAGACCCACTAGTTTTTTTCCCATGGGTGCTGTTCGGTGAGGCCCCTGATCAGTTGTTTGGTGGCTGGGGGAGGAGCTTGGGGACGGGCGGAGAGCAGCGAGTGGTGGGTGGGCGGGGGCCTCGGGGAGGGGACAGAGTGTGGGCGGGAAGAGGCAGAGCAAGGACGGGGCCTCAGGGGAAGAGGCAGAGTGGGGGCGGGGCCTCAGGGCGGAGCAGGGGTGGATCACCCCCAGGGAACAATAAAAGTCAGTGCCTCTGCACAGACACACACACACTTCAAAACAATCCCCAGTCAATACCTTTTCTCATATAATTCGGATTCCTGAGCTACCCCTTTGTTTTGGGCAGTGACACATGCCTGTCTGTGGGGTGAAGGCCGCTGTTGTATCATAAAGTAGTTTAATTGTTTCTTAAAAGAAGGGTGGTGCTTATATCCATCAGCTTCAATGACATTTTGACCAACCTGCAACAAGCCACACACTGAGACCTGATCTACACTAGGGAACTAGCATGGTGTAACGATGTCCCTTGGGGAGTGAAAAATCCACACCCTTGAGTGACACGGGTAAAGTGACCTAAGTCCCGGTGTAGACAGCGCTACATCAACGGGACAGTTCTCTAGTGATCACCGCTCGGGAGGTGGATTACCTGTGCCGATGGGCGAAGCACTCCCATTGGCGTAGGTGGTGTCTATGCTGATGTGGTACAGCAGCGCAACCGAAGCGTTTTATGTGTAGACCTTCCCTGAACCTACTCCAACAAACCACCCCAGACCTACAAAATGTTACCACCATCCACCCTGGCCCGGAGGTGTCCTGAGATGCTGTCTTCACTTACCCCTCACCAAGCCCTGGACAGCACTGTCATTCTGGTACCAGACTGCTGATCATCCCTATGGCAAGAAGACACCCTTGTGCACTTCTGCTGACAGACTACGGAGCTCAGCGTTGAAATGAGGCATCATTGATCTTGTGCTGTACATCTGCACTGCTCCTCATATCACAGTGACAGCTCTGCCAACCTACGACCCCTCTAAGGTACGCGCCTGCGCGGACGTGCCGGAGGCCACCAAGGGCTGCACAGGTGTGCACACTGCACTCAGGGGCGTGGGGTGAGGTGAGGGGTGGTGATGGGGGAGTGTGGGGCATGAGGGGATGTGCTGACTCCCCCAGCCCTAGGGCTGTGGTATGGCGAGGAGAAACACCTCTCCCCCACAGCCTCGGGGCTGCGGCAGGGTGAGACGCCTCTCCACCCCAGCCCCAGAGTTGCTGCGGCTGGGGAGAGGTGCCTCTCCCGTGGCCCCAGCCCCGGAGCTTCTGCAGGGTGAGAAGGCTGGGGGGAGTCCTCTCTCCCTGCCACAGCCCCATGGCAGCCTGCACCCCAAACCCCTCATCCCCAGCCCCACCCCAGAGCCCACACCCCCAGCCGGAGCCCTCACCCCCCGCACCTCAACTCTCTGCCCCAGCCCTGAGCCCCCTCCCACACTCCAAGCCCCTCTGCCCCACCCCCACCACACATCACCCCCATATCATGCTGGCTTAGAATGAAGCTCAAGGTCTCAGTCCTTATCTTCAAAATGCTTTGTGGCTTGAGCCATGGATATCTCAATGATTAGGGGGCTGGAGCACATGACTTACGAGGAGAGGCTGAGGGAACTGGGATTGTTTAGTCTGCAGAAGAGAAGAATGAGGGGCGATTTGATAGCTGCTTTCAACTACCTGAAAGGGGGTTCCAAAGAGGATGGATCTAGACTGTTCTCAGTGATAGAAGATGACAGAACAAGGAGTAATGGTCTCAAGTTGCAGAGGGGGAGGTTTAGGTTGGACATTAGGAAAAACTTTTTCACTAGTAGGGTGGTGAAGAACTGGAATGGGTTACCTAGGGAGGTAGTGGAATCTCCTTCCTTAGAGGTTTTTAAGGTCAGGCTTGACAAAGCCCTGGCTGGGCTGATTTAGTTGGGTTTGGTCCTGCTTTGAGCAGGGGGTTGGACTAGATGACCTCCTGAGGTCCCTTCCAACCCTGAGATTCTATGATTCTATGATCAGTGCACATAAAATTAATTGCGCACATGGATGGGAAAAATTAGAGGGAACACTGCCTCCACCCTTCGATACAGCTGAACTGAACACAGTGAAGGCAAGGCAGCTGGAGTGCTTGCAGATAAATGCTGGAAGTCAAAGCTGTGAAATACAAGACGAGCAAGAAATCTTCTTCACTGAGGAAACTGCAACTTGTTCAAAACAGCACAACGCATCTCTTCAGCCTCGCAGACTACATGAGCACCTTACACCTGTCCTCCATTCTCTATGCTGGCTTAGAATGAAGCTCAAGGTCTCAGTCCTTATCTTCAAAATGCTTTGTGGCTTGAGCCATGGATATCTCAAAGATCATCTAAAGCTCTGGGACTCTTCTCCTCTGGTCCAGTGGAACTGTCAACAACAAGAGTAAAGCTTGTCTGTGGAGGGACAGAATTTTCTCCAGGGCTGGTCTGAGATTGTGGAATGAACTCCCCCAGAACTAAGGTTCATCACTAATCTCACTGCTTTCCACTCGCAGTGCAAGGCGCATTTCCTTTCCTTAGCCTTCTCTAATATACACACACAGCTACAGGTATATTTCTATTAAAAATCAAAAAGACTCATTACCCAACAAAGACACTCTGCACACTTCTCCAGGAGCTAACATTACCCACTGGGATTGGTTCATTATTGGCAGTACCATAATAAGCAGATATGAGGTGGGATTAAGAGACTGCTATTGCTTTTCTTTCTGTTCTATGCAGGTTTGTGTACCGTGCTCATCACCATGGTATGTGAGTGCCTCTCAGCTGTGCGTTAAGCCATGCAACATCTGTTTCAGCTAATCCCTCTACTAGTCAGTACAGCTACACCTAACACAGTGAAGGCAGCTAGTGTGTATCCACATAAGTGCTCAATGGCACTGGAACCTTTGTAGAAGTGTGTGTGTGGGGGGGGGGTATGCCAAGACCAAAGCATCCCCTCCCTTTCCACAGCTGGCTTCCCTGGCAGTGAGCCAGCTGCCCTCTCTTCTGGCACCACAGCAGCCCCCAGTGGGTGAAAGGTGTAATTTCAGCACCTCCCCAGGCAGAATCTATTATTCTGCAGGGGGGGGGAAATATCTGCGGAGGACATGAAGTGTGCGCTTATGTTTCTTTTGTTTAAAAGTGGGAGGACCATGGCCCCTTGGCCCCCCTGGTTCTGGTGCCGGTGTAAGTGCTGGAATTCAGGTCTGTGGGACACAACACAAACAACGGTACAGTCTCTCCAGCCTGGATTCACAAAAGTACTTAGGCACCTAAATCCTATTGAATACGCATATAAAATCCCCTCAGATTTTCCTCCTATTCCATCTAATTAGCCAATAGTGATTTAAAACCAACTCAGAACTTGCCCATTTTATCCATGAGAGTTTGAAATATTCTCAATTTCCTTTTTGCTCTCCAATAACTGCATATTTACAGGGAAAAGGGTAGATTTTTTATTTCAATTTCTCACCCCATTCTCCCCCTTTCAACAACAAGCACTTCTGGGTTTAGAAGGAAAGCAGCTGCCCTGTTTCCTTGGCCCATTTGGGGGAGGCAGACAGGGGACGGGGGTTAAACTTCCCAATGATCCACTTTCCACTCATGCATGAGAATCCAGTTGTTTCAATGTACACGTCAATACAAACAGATGTTTGCTGAGGAGGGTTTATTAAGGATGCCGTGTAAGGTTTAGAGGCCTCGACTTCCTCTGCCCTCGTTTTCAGGGCTGGGAATGTGTAAATGGCAGGAGAGGTTCAGAAACTGTCGGCCCTTAGCGACTGTGACCGGCTTTTTTGACTGCGCTTGTCTCATTGCAGGGGGCTTCAAAGTCTCTGGTGTGACAGCAACAGGGAGGGACAGGGACGGACGTAGAAGTTGGGGATCTCGGTATGAAATGGACTAAAGCCCCTTCTGAAACTTCCCCGTTTGTGCTCCTCACCCTGACAGGCTGCAGAATAGCATCCATGTTTTGATCCAGGTTGTCCCATCTCCCCAGGGACGGGGAAGGGAAATGGTTGTAGTAGAACCAGCTCAGGTAGGGGATTTTCAGGGGACTGCTGAGGGGGTTTGTCCTGGAGCCAAAAGTCCATACCAGATTTAACAAGTCACAGCAGGTTTCAACAGGGCTCGAGGTATTCACCAGCCTCTTGCTGCCAGAGAGGTCTAAAAGCTAAGGGCTGATACGACAGATAAATGAGGAACCTCCTGGCAAGGCAGATGGGAGTCACCAAGTCCCTGCATACACCCTTGTATCAATTGACTGTCACGTCTGACTGTCCCATGTGCCAGGCGTTTGAGAAGTTCATCTGCTTTAACTGCACCGAGGTCACCGTTAAGGGTTTTATTATTAACCATGTTTATTCCAGGAATGCCTAGGGCCATTTGAGACTGAGGACCCATTGTGCTAGGTGCTTTACAGAGTAATCAACAGTCCCTACCTCTAACAATCTAAATGGTCAAGACAGGCACCGGGTAGGGGAAAGGGGTATAACAGAATCATAGAAGTGTAGGGCTG
The DNA here is from genome assembly GCA_003942145.1 of Platysternon megacephalum. NCBI lineage: Eukaryota > Metazoa > Chordata > Testudines > Platysternidae > Platysternon > Platysternon megacephalum. The sequence continues at coordinate 433,492 of QXTE01000433.1, forward strand.
GGAGGGACCTCATGAGACCATCTAGTTCGGCCCCACATGCTAAGGCAAGACCAAGTAAACCTGGACCATCCCTGGCAAGCGTTTGTCCAACCTTCCTTTAAAAACCTCCAATGACAGAGATACCACATCCTTCCTGGGTAACCTATTCCACTGCTTAAATGTCCTTATAGTCAGAACACCACTCCTGGCTGCATCAGCCCTCTCAAAGAGCATGAGATGCTGTGATATGCCTCAGGAGAGCCTTTGTCTCTATTATTATTTAAGTTACCAAAACTAACAGCACCAAGAGCAACCTGTCACATTTAGCTGTGACACCAAAACCAGTCAGCTGAAGGGGACGTCCTGGAAGGAGTCTGGATCCCCACTTGTCTGCTGAAACATGCTGCAGCTTCTCCCGGCTGTCTGGAAACTGGACACAGCCAGCAGCTGTAGAAAACTGGAGCTCAAGAATCCTACCCCTGGGTCTGAGAAGACAGTGTGATGTTCTGGTCAGAGGTAGGCTAACCAAAGCACTTATATGTGGAACAAGGCAGCCTGGCCGAGTGATTAACATTTGGGTTTAGAGAAAGAGATCTGAAGTAAAATCCTGGTTCCATTTATGTCAGTGGCAAAACTCCCTGCAACTTCAATGGGGCCAGGATTTTACCACCATTTTACTATTCCCAACTGTATCTGATGTGACCTTTTGTAAACTTGCTGTTAACTTCTTATTTAGTGGGGAGGTGGCGGCTTACCAGGTTGTGGCTCTGGCTTTGGTTGTTCGGTAAGTACCTCATACATTGAATGCAGAGTTAAAGGTTTCCAGTGGTGTTTTGTGCCCTTCCGGAATATGGAACATAGCAAAACTGAAACAGATATCATTTGTCAATACGACGTCAACTCTTCCCTCCTTTCCTGATGCCCCAGCATGCCAATGACACACACACTAATATGTGTGTTTACATGTGCTTCTTGGGAACAGAGCACATAATCAGTGCAGAACAAAGTAGAACACCTTCTCTTTGTTAGGGCAAAGCTTGGCTTTAGGTCAGGAATAGATAACAGGAGCTACTTATACTCAGAGCGCTGCCCCTACGCCACACAAACCATCCCAGACGTGCTAAGGTTACCTTCCTCAGATGGGGTCTGTCAGGCCTTCTCTGCCCCCTGCTGGAGATGACAGCACCCTGATGCTTCCTTGCCTAGGGAAAACCCACTTAGGCCTGGGTATGAAAAAAAACTTACTTCTTCAGAGGGCTGAGAAGTGACACTAACCAATCAGGACCCAACAGGCAAGCTACGAAGGCTTGCCTGCTTCATCCTGGAGGGAATGCTAGGTGATTCTGGGACAAAAGAGGAGCACCTCTGCCCTATCCCAGAAATCTTGTGCCAGGTCGGGGCCTTTGTTTAACGCTGCGACCACACAGTTACTTTCTGTGTTTGTCTACAAGTTTAAAGGTGCGGCCAGCCAAACTTTGAGTGTAACTTTCACCAGCACTGCTCTGGCTGCATGAGTCTTCTTGCATCTTGCATCACCCGTGCTGAGTCGTCCTTCTGAGACGTTGCCTTCACTGACCCCTCACTGACCCCTGGGGAGACCACAGTGAGGTCTGCCACCAGACTGCAGACAGACCCCACGGCAGGAAGACACCCTGATGCACCGCTGCTGACACAGCATACGGAACTCAGAGCCAAAATGAAACCTGGCTGGTCCTTCGAAATCCACACGCACCTCTCCTCATATTGCAGTGACAGCTCTGCCAACCTGCTCCCAGTGTGATCCTCCCCCTTTCAATACGGCTACACCAAGCACAGTGAAAGCACTGGGAGCCTGCAGGGTTGTGGGGAACACGCAGACCGGTAAGGGGTTCTGTCCCCACCTGCCCTGTAACCTTGGGGCCTTTTTGCTGGGCAGCTAGGGTTAATTCCCTGACACGGGCAGCCAGCTGACAAACGTAAGGTCTCACCCCGGCTTCCAACAGCCTCGTTACCCCTAGCAGGGTGACACCAACAGTAGGAGGGGTGAGGGCTCCAGCTGTGGGCTCTGGGGTGGGGCCAGGGATGAGAGGTTTGGGGTGCAGGAGGGGACTCTGGGCTGGGAAAGGGGGTTGGGGCACGAAAGAGGGTTCGGGGTGCAGGCTCCAGGCGGTGCTGACCTCAGGCAACTCCTAGGCAGAGGGGGCCAGGGGGCTCCTCAGGATGCCCCTGCCCGCATTTGCCGCCCCCACAGCTCCCATTGGTCATGGCTCCCGTCCAATGGGAGCTGTGGAGCTGCCGCTTGGGGTGACGCTTGTTGGCAGGGGCAGCAAGCGGAGCCCCCCTGGCCGCCCCTCCACCTAGGAGTCGGAGAGACATGCCAGCTGCTTCCCGGGAGCTGCGTGGAGCCAGGCATGGAGCCTGCCTGCCCCACTGTGCTGCCAACTGGACTTTTAACAGCCCGGTCAGCTGTGCTGACCGGAGCCACCAGAGTCCCTTTTCGACCAGGTGTTCCGGTCAAAACCAAGACGCCTGGCAACCCTAACTCTACCTGTCACGGAGTGTGGGGGAGTCCGGGCCCTGCACCCCCAGCTTCCTGCGATTCACCATAACTCTCAGCCAGCCAGTAAAACAGAAGGTTTATTGAGACGACAGGAACACAGTCCAAAACAGGTCTTGCCCGTACAGACAACAGGATTCCCTGTAGTTAGGTCTATCTGGGGGCCCCAGGGAGGCCACTCTCCCCGCTGGGAAGTCCCAGCCCCGTCAGAGTCCCCTCTTCATTCCCAGCCATCTTCCAAAACTGGAAAAACCCCTTCCAGGCGTCTCCTTTCTCCCTTCCCCCACGGCTCCTCCCCCAGCCTTTGTCCTTTGTCCGAATTCCCCGTCAAAGGTGTTACCTGGTCTCCAACTCCCCTCCTGGGTTCTCATGTTACATGCTCAGGTATCTCCCTTCCCCCATGCAGACAGTCCCAGCCCCGCTCCCCTGCAACCTTCCCCCTCAGTATTCAAATAACACAACAAAACATTCTCACTTCGTCACACTACCCCATTGTCATGTGGGGGGAATCCAGCATTCACAGACAACCTCCCACCATGAGACTGCCCTCCAGTTTCTGGATGAAAATCTCAGGCTATGTCTAAGTTTAAAATGCTGCAGCAGCACAGAGGGGTTCTCCCGTCACTGGCGTTAATCCACCTCCCCAAGAGACGGTAGCTAGGTTAATGGAAGAACTCGTCCGTCACCCTAGTGCTGTCTACACCAGGAGTTAGGTCAGCTTAATTATGGCCTTGTCTACACTACAGAGTTTTGCTGACAAAAGTAGCCTTGTAGCGTGTACACCTCCACTGGTTTTTTGGCAAAAGCTGTCTTTTTCTGACAAAACTGTATAGTGTACACGAGGCCTCTGTCGCTCAAAGATGTGGATTTTTCACACCCCTGAGCAATGTAGCTATGCCAATGTACATTTTTGGGGTAGACCAGCCCTCAGTTTTTAAAAGCTTTTGCCTTTTCTTTTCCCTCCTGGCATGGTGACTCATGGCTATTCTAGCCTGTGTCTTCCTATTAACGCTAATGGTCCATCGTTGTCTTTTTCTGGGCTGGATAAGGGATGGGTGCTTGGAATTGGTTCTGTGTGAACAATGGGCTTGGGAGGTGCCCCTGACTGCTCCCTGCCCTGTTCTGAGGTGGAGCTGAAGTTTATGAGCATAAGTATTCTATATGCACAAATACATACAGTCGTAATCATGGTCTGGATACAGAGCTCATAATGCCTATCAAGTTCAGAACATTACAAGCTCTCATAAAAGATCTTACTCGATCTATGTGTATAATATAATGACATAGTATACAATCAATTAATGTAACTGTTCAGATTAACCCTTCTCTTCTCCCCTTGTGGTATCTGGACCCTGATTGTCATAGAGGGCATGCAGATAAATTCTGGAATGCAAGTCTGTGGAGCACAACACAGGTAATGGAACTTCCTTGTGTCTACTTATTATGACACTGATCCGTTCCCACTATTACCAGCTCCAGAAGGTAGAGTTGTATTGTGAGGATGACTTATACCACGTACAAGTATTCCCATTGGTATAATTATCATGTATAGGTAGCTAAATGCAAATGTTTATATTTAGTAGAAATTGCAGGAGAAATTTGCCTTCGAGAGGTACTTCAGATAAGACAGGACAGTGTCCTTAGTCAATATTTGAGAAGTAAGTTCTACCACAGGTGGTGACATGAAAAAGCACTAATGTTTTGTCTACATGGGAAAGTTTGGTTTAAGATAATATATGCAGTGTTGGCAATGCTCATGGTTTTGTCATGAGTCTCATGGTAATTATTGTTTTTCTTAAAGCCCCAGCTCCTGAAGTCAAGTGGAAATGTGATGATTTCAGCCTTCCTTCTGAAAGAAAAATGAAATGTGTAGCCCCAATGGCTGTGGAGAAAGCTTCAAAATGTGACCCCAGTTCACCCTAATGGCTCAAAAAGCAGAAGGCAAATAAAAAGAACCCCAAATCTATTATTTTCACATGATCTCATGATATTTAAAGCCAATCTCATGATTTTTGGTGAGCCTGACTCATGATTTTTGAACATTTGGGGTTGACAATCCTGTGTGTGTGTTTAAACCAGTACAGTTATACTGATATAAGTCCCTATGGATGCTCATATTCTGGAACAAGGGCCTTTTTTTGGTTTAATTTATGTCCTTTCGGAATGGCATTAAGACAACCAAACAAAAAAGCCACTCATTCCAGAATAAGAGTATCCACATGAGGAATTTATCAGTATAGCTAGGACTGATTTGATTTAGTTGGGGATTGGTCCTGCTTTGAGCAAGGGGTTGGACTAGATGACCTCCTGAGGTCCCTTCCAACCCTGATATTCTATGATTCTATGACTGTATAACTGGTAAAACTCTCCAATGAAAACAATCTTCTCACTGGAGAAAGAAGAAAAACTGATTGAGAAAGGCAGATGTCATTGGTAGATCAAAGGAAATGGAAGAAATTTTTATGGTAACCCAGGAAATCAGACAGCACTGAAGTCCTGTGACAGCAAAAGATAAACTTGTGCTATAGAAAAAATACAAAGAACCACTTTGAAATAAAAGTGGTAAGTTACAAAACCACAGTCAGAACATAGGAAATGTTACACTAAAAAACACTGAGGTGTGATTGCTTAGCTACAAGCATCTGTGACGGGTTGGTTCACAGAAACCCACTTGGGAGCTGCCAGCTGATGTGCAAGGGCTACCTCTGTTCCTATTCTCCCTGCTAGCTCAGTGGTTTCAGCACTCTGTCTTGCTGAAGCCAGACACACCCATCTGCTCCAGACACAGACACAGAGTCTGAATAACCAGCTGCAGGTTTACCTGAGAACAGCTCACAGAAGTCTGCTTGCCCTTAGCACTCAGATGCCCAATTCCCAATGGGGTCTAAACCCAAATAAATCCATTTTACCCTGTATAAGCTTTATACAGGGTAAACTCATAAATTGTTCGCCCTCTATAACACTGATAGAGAGATATGCACAGCTGTTTGCTCCCCCAGGTATTAACACATACTCTGAGTTAACTAATTAAGTAGAAAGTGATTTTATTAAATACAGATAGTAGGATTTAAGTGATTTCAAGTAGTAACAGACAGAACAAAAGAAGTTACCAAGCAAAATAAAATAAAATGCACAAATCTATGTCTAATTACACTAAATACAGATAAGATCCTCACCAGTTCCAAAATGTTCCCTTTTACAGGCTAATCTTCTTTTAGCCTGGGTCCAGCAATCACTCACACCCCCTGTAGTTTTCAGTTTCCTTCAAGTGTCCTGTAGGGGTGGAGAGGCTTCTTCTTTAGCCAGCTGAAGACAAAATGGAGGGGTCTCCCACAGGTTTAAATAGACTGTCTCTTGTGGGTGGAGACCCCCTCCTCACCCTCTGTAGAATCCAGTCACAGAATGGAGATTCGGAATCACATGGGCAGGTCACATGCCCATGCATGACTCAGGACTGCAGGTAGCAGCCATTACCCACATGCTGCCTTGAACGTCCTCAGGTAGACTTCTAATGTGGATTGGAGTCTTCCAAGCTCTTTTGTCTGTTAAGTGCCCCCTGACTGAACACCTAATTTGCACATTCCTTTCCCAAGAAGTCATCAAATGTTCTAGCTGAGGCCCCTTAGAAATCAAGCAATCATACAGCCAATGTTCATAACTTTGAACACACAAATGGTGTTTGCATACAACTGGGGTGAACATAACCAGTAGATCACAACCTTTACATAGATATGTTACATGGCCTATGTAGCCAAACCCCATTCCAGTTATATCATACATACATTTGTGAGCCCCTTTATGGGTTTCACTGTCACAGCATCAATGAATGATAATTTCCCCATCATTTTTCCCCATTAAAATGATACATTAAATAACACAATGAGATCCATCTGCACTATGTTTACCCAGGTAAATGATGGAGTGCTAAGGACAATCGGAGTAGTACAAATACCATTTTTAAAATAAGTCAATGGAGTGGAATTCCACTTCCAGTGGATTACAGTAGTAGTTCGGGACTATTTAGGAAAGCTGGACGAGCACAAGTCCATGGGGCCGGATGCGCTGCATCCGAGGGTGCTAAAGGAGTTGGCCGATGAGATTGCGGAGCCATTGGCCATTATCTTTGAAAAATCATGGCGATCGGGGGAGGTCCCGGACGACTGGAAAAAAGCTAATGTAGTGCCCATCTTTAAGAAAGGGAAGAAGGAAGATCCAGGGAACTACAGGCCAGTTAGTCTCACCTCAGTCCCTGGAAAAATCATGGAACAGGTCCTCAAGGAATCAATCCTGAACCACTTAAAGGAGGGGAAAGTGATCAGGAACAGTCAGCATGGATTCACCAAGGGCAAGTCATGCCTGACTAACCTAATTGCCTTCTATGATAAGATAACCGGCTCTGTGGATGAGGGGAAAGCAGTGGATGTGCTATTTCTGGACTTTAGCAAAGCTTTTGATACAGTCTCCCACAGTATTCTTGCCAGCAAGTTAAAGAAGTATGGGCTGGATGAATGGACGGTAAGGTGGATAGAAAACTGGCTAGATGGTCGGGCTCAACGGGTAGTGATCAATGGTTCCTTGTCTAGTTGGCAGCCGGTATCAAGTGGAGTGCCCCAAGGGTCGGTGCTGGGGCCGGTTTTATTCAATATCTTCATTAACGATCTGGAAGATGGTGTGGACTGCACCCTTAGCAAGTTTGCAGATGACACTAAACTGGGAGGAGTGGTTGATACGCTGGAGGGTAGGGATAGGATACAGAGGGACCTAGACAAATTAGAGGATTGGGCCAAAAGAAATATGATGAGGTTCAACAAGGACAAGTGCAGAGTCCTGCATTTAGGACGAAAGAATCCCATGCACTGCTATAGACTAGGGACCGAATGGCTGGGCAGCAGTTCTGCAGAAAAGGACCTAGGGGTTACGGTGGACGAAAAGCTGAATATGAGTCAACAGTGTGCCCTTGTTGCCAAGAAGGCTAATGGCATTTTGGGTTGTATAAGTAGGGGCATTTCCAGCAGATCGAGGGATGTGATCATTCCCCTCTACTCAGCACTGGTGAGGCCTCATTTGGAGTACTGTGTCCAGTTTTGGGCCCCACACTACAAGAAGGATGTGGATAAATTGGAGAGAGTCCAGCGGAGGGCAACAAAAATGATTAGGGGGCTGGAGCACATGACTTACGAGGAGAGGCTGAGGGAACTGGGATTGTTTAGTCTGCAGAAGAGAAGAATGAGGGGCGATTTGATAGCTGCTTTCAACTACCTGAAAGGGGGTTCCAAAGAGGATGGATCTAGACTGTTCTCAGTGATAGAAGATGACAGAACAAGGAGTAATGGTCTCAAGTTGCAGAGGGGGAGGTTTAGGTTGGACATTAGGAAAAACTTTTTCACTAGTAGGGTGGTGAAGAACTGGAATGGGTTACCTAGGGAGGTAGTGGAATCTCCTTCCTTAGAGGTTTTTAAGGTCAGGCTTGACAAAGCCCTGGCTGGGCTGATTTAGTTGGGTTTGGTCCTGCTTTGAGCAGGGGGTTGGACTAGATGACCTCCTGAGGTCCCTTCCAACCCTGAGATTCTATGATTCTATGATTCTATGATTCTATGACAGGAAAGGGAGCACCCATCAGAAAATCACAAGAGCAGATCCAGCCAATTTCTGAGCTGCTATGAGGCCCAGTGCAGGCATGTCACATTCATATAACTTGCCAAAAGAAACCAAACACCCTCTTTTAAACATCAAAAACATACATGAAAATGATGACAAATTTTAGCAACACTGTTCCTTTAACACCATAGCCCAGGGGGCTGAGATGAACCATCCTGGGAGAAACACAAGCCCCTCTGCCTGCCCCCCACAACCAATGGCGGATTAGCCACTGGGCCAAGGAGGCCTGCACCCAGGGGCCATGGCCAATTGAGGGTCCTGGAAAAATGGGCACCCCCACACCCCAAGCTGCTCTGCCTGCCCGGCACTCCTCCCGGGGAGCAAGGTTGGTGCGCAGGGGCTTGCCCCGCTCCACCCACCCAGCACCCCAACCCCATTTCCCCCAGCAAGAGCACAGGGGGTATGGGGTGGGGACTGCAAGCAGAAGGGTGGGGAGGGGGGCCCACTTGCTCTGGCTCAGGGCCCCACAAAACCGTAATTCGCCTCTGCCCACAACAACTTATGTCAGCTGCCACTGCAGATGGCACATCCCATGTGTGGCAACTTTTCTCCCCTCTGCCCCTCCTCATCCCAGAGTGGTTTGCTCCTTTACCCCACTATCCATCCACCCCTCCTCTTAGAGCAGGGAGCAGATTCCCATGGCCAGAGAGGGCAGCAGCCTGAGAAAATGTGACTTTTCCAGATCTCCGAGGGGGAAAGGACCAAATTTCCCCGGCGGGAGGGCTGGGAAGACCTGAAATGAAACATGGATGTTAATTTGCAGCCTGCCAGGCCTGAAGGCGGATGGGGGAGGTTCCTGAAGGGGCTTTAGTACATTTCACATCCTCACTTTCCCCCGCCCCCTCTTTCCTGAAAATAGATGCTCTAGTCTAGGCTTTGGTTGTAGCTGGTCCCAAAGGAGGGCTGCTGCAGCCCGAGTTGGTATCCAGGGGCACAGGAAACGGCTGGCTCAGCTGAGCACGGTTGCATCCGGTGCTGGCAGAGGCGAGAGTTGCCACAATCCTAGTGATAGCAGCAGTGCGCGGCTCTGACTGGTCAGTGATCGCAGCTGCTAGAAGAAGCTGCTGCTGCTGCCTCCATTGTGAGCCCGGGCTGAGCCGCTGCTGCTCCCCAGCGGGGTCTGTGCGGGGAGAGACCTGCACTAACCCGCCTCTGTGCCCAGCCGGGGGGACTTTCTGCGGTGGCTGGACCCAGCCCCTGGGGCAGCCCCGGGCTCTGCTGACACCAGCCCCTGAGCCGGAGCCTGCAGGTGAGGGGAGAGACCCGGGGGAAAGGGCTGGGGCCGGGCAGGAAAATGACTCTGCTCCAGCGGCCCCTCCCAGAGCTGCTGCTGAGCGCCTGCAGGAGCCGAGCCAGCTCCGGGGAGCGAACGGGCCGGGCCAGCGAGTCTCCCAGCCCGAGTGGAGGGGAGAGGGGGCAGGGGCAGCAGGAGCAATCAGTGGAGAGGGAGGTCCCGGCTCCCAGCCCTGCCCAGCCCCATTCCCTGCAGCACCCCGGGGCAGATTGACTTTCCTGGGGAGAAGGGGAGGAGCAGGGAGAGGAAAAGCCAGTTCCTGCTCTGCCTGGTCCCCGCGCTGCTGGGGAATGTGCTGTCCTGGGAACATTGTCGGGGGATCCCCCAGAGCGGCTCCTTTGGTTTGGTTCCTTTCTAGCATTTGGTGAAAGTGTCTTTATGGGTTTAGAGAGACAAGGTGGGGGAAGGGATATCTTTTATTGGACCAACTTCTGTTGGGGAGAGAGAGAAGCTTTGGAGCTGCACAGAGCTCTTCTTCAGGTCTGGGGCAGGGTCTGTACTGTGGTGGTGTGACCAGGCATTTTCCCAGCATTGCAGTCAAGTCTCTTCCTTTGTATACAGCTTGGGTAAGAGCTCTCCCCAGAGACAAGGTTGCCAGGACCCTGCGATAACTGTAGCTGGACAAGCCCAGACAGAGAAAAAGAAAGGTACATGGGACCGTCTGCAAGGGCTCTGGGGGCTGTTCTGAGTGTGGAATGGTGGGGGATACCAGCGTGGTAGGAAGAGACAGACTGGATTCACAGGGGGTGTCTACACACACAAAAAATCCCTGCATCAGTGAGTCTGAGAGCCTGGGTCAACCTAGTTGGGCTCACACTCCAGGGCTAACCATAGTGTAGACATTCAGGCTCTGGCTGAGACCCTCCCCTCTCACCAGGTTCCAGAGCATGGGCTCCAGTCTGAGTTGGAATGTCTACACTGCTATATTTAACCCCATAGTGCAAATGTCAGTTGACATAGGCTCTGAGACTGGCTGCTGACGGGGGTCTTTTGCTTTGTGGACATCCTGACAGAGACTTTTGTATGAGGGTTGACACAGGGAAGTGGCTGGAGAGGGGGTGGTGGGACAGGGAGGGTCCTATCCCACAACCGGCTGTCTCTTTCTCCTTTTATACAGCAACATAGCTAGGAGTGGAAGGCTTGCATATTTATTGATAAATGTCAGTAAACATCGATTTCACAGACACAAACCAATGAAAAAATATTTCCCTCAATAATACTCAACCTTTACAAATCGCCAAAGTAAGAAAAATGTGGTTTGAAAACTTATTAGAGTGAAAAATCCAGTGATGTAGCCTTTTGAGGTAGGCTCGTTACAAATGGACTAGCGAATGTACAGTAAAACAAGGCTTGATTTGTTGATTGAAGGATATTTACTGTCTGTTCTGACATGTGATGCTGACAATTTAGGGGTTTTGAAAGCTTTACATTTTGGAATCTGAACATCTGCTGTCTTTAAATAATTGCCTGACCACCACCCCCAATTTCATACCACTGTGAAAATGTAAATAGATAAAAATCTGAAAATATGCTTTGATGTTTATTTTAATGTTATCCATCAGAATTGTAACAAAATGAAAATTGAATGCGACTAACCCGAAATATAGCAGACCGACCACTCTGCTGTAGTTAAGGTTGAGCGTCATTTTCTGTTTAACAGTGGACTGCGGTAGAACCTCACAGTTATGAACACCTGGGGAACGGCGGTTGTTCATAACTCTGAACAAAACATTGTGGTTGTTCTTTCAAAAGTTTACAACTGAACATTGACTTTAATACAGCTTTGAAACTTTACTATGCAGAAGAAAAATGCTGCTTTCCCTTTATTTTTTTTAGTAATTTACATTTAACACAGCACTGTATTGTATTTACTTTTTTTTTCTTTGTCTCTGCTGCTGTCTGAATGCGTACTTCCAGTTCCAAATGAGGTGTCTGGTTGACTGGTCTATTCGTAACTCTGGTGTTCATAACTCTGAGGCTCTACTGTATTCTGAGAGCGATACAATCAATCTGCAGATTGTCTTGAAATTTTCTGAGCCTCATACGGGTAGTGATAGTGTTCAAATCTGTGATAATTTGAGCAAGGATTTCCTGAGTAGCCCCCCCGAAAAAGCAATATTTTACTCAAAAAAACAACAACCCCAAGTATCATTCAACTACCATGTTTTTTTGCACACCTAGGGCACTAACCCCTCCTCAAATTGATCTCAGTCGCCTGGGGTTTATCTCAGCTCACGCATGGCACCCAGTGCCCTTTTTGGGAAACCATCTTGAAAAAGTTATTAACATTACAGTCTGGAACGTCAGGTCCGCATGTGCCAAAGCGATGCACTTAGTAGAGTGAAATTCACATGTGCAGCAAGACCTGTGCACAGTTGAAGCCAGAGGCTTTCCAGGCAGTGACAGGGGGTATACTGTGGTTGTGTGTGTTTGAGCCATGCCCTAGGCAGTTTTCAAGACCGCATGTCCTGTGCTATTTGCATTATACATGGGCTTCTTTTGCAAACTTTTTCCTGAGACCAAAATTTCTGGTTTAAGGGCAATATTAAAGTAGGAGGGAATGGGGCAGATGGGGTGTATGTACCACACTGTGTTTTTAAACCAAGGTGCACAGATTTTGCGTGTCCCTCCCTTCCCAGGATTGGGTCCATGCCGGGATAGGGCTCTGTTCTCGGCAGGTTCAGAAAGGGGTAAGAGGTGGCACAACTTCCGTGCCAGAGTCAGAACATCCCCCAGTGTGTGGAGTTCCCTGTGGGACCCGCCCATCTCTCAGGAACCATCTGACCCCGCCAAAGGATCTCCAGGAATATTTTCCCACCCACTCAAGACATCTGTAAATGATGCTGTTTCCGACTAACTAGTCTCACCTGTTTTTCTTTCTGTGGAGCAGATTCTTCCAGTTTCCCAAATGTAATGTGATTTCCTGGCCAGAACCAGAGGCAGAGCCGTGAATCCCAAATCTACAGGGCTTTGAGGAAAGGAAGATCCTTAAAACATGAACACAGGTAAGGAGTTGGTGAAATTGATGCAGAAATTATCGGTCACTGGAGTGAGTGGCTGGGATTCCCATAACGGCTTCATGCACGCCCCAGTATTTTGCCTCAGCAGGTATCCTTCTCCACGTGGGCACCAATGATACTGCCAAGAATGACCTTGAGCGGATCACTGCAGACTACGTGGCTCTGGGAAGAAGGATAAAGGAGTTTGAGGCGCAAGTGGTGTTCTCGTCCATCCTCCCTGTGCAGGGAAAAGGCCTGGGTAGAGACCGTCGAATTGTGGAAGTCAGCGAATGGCTACGCAGGTGGTGTCGGAGAGAAGGCTTTGGCTTCTTCTACCCTGGGATGGTGTTCCAAGAAGGAGGAGTGCTAGGCAGAGACGGGCTCCCCCTAACGAAGAGAGGAAAGAACATCTTCGCAAGCAGGCTGGCTAACCTAGTGAGGAGGGCTTTAAACTAGGTTCACCGGGGGAAGGAGACCAAAGCCCTGAGGTAAGTGGGGAAATGGGATACCGGGAGGAAGCACGAGCAGGAGAGTGCAAGAGGGGAGGACTCCTGTCTCAGACTGAGAAAGCAGGACAATCAGCGAGGTATCTTAAGTGCCTATACACAAATGCAAGAAGCCTGGGAAACAAGCAGGGAGAACTGGAAGTCCTGGCACAGTCAAGGAACTATGATGTGATTGGAATAACAGAGACTTGGTGGGATAACTCACATGACTGGAGTACTGTCATGGATAGATATAAACTGTTCACGTAATAACTTCGTATAGCATACATTATACGAAGTTATACGAAACCAACTAGGGGCAGCGCTCTTCTAGACCTGCTGCTCACAAACTGGGAAGAATTAGTAGGGGAAGCAAAAGTGGATGGGAACCTGGGAGGCAGTGACCATGAGATGGTCGAGTTCAGGATCCTGACACAAGGAAGAAAGGAAAGCAGCAGAATACAGACCCTGGACTTCAGAAAAGCAGACTTTGACTCCCTCAGGGAACTGATGGGCAGGATCCCCTGGGAGAATAACATGAGGGGGAAAGGAGTCCAGGAGAACTGGCTGTATTTTAAAGAATCCGTATTGAGGTTGCAGGAACAAACCATCCCGATGTGTAGAAAGAATAGTAAATATGGCAGGCGACCAGCTTGGCTAAACAGTGAAATCCTTGCTGATCTTAAACGCAAAAAAGAAGCTTACAAGATGTGGAAGATTGGACAAATGACCAGGGAGGAGTATAAAAATATTGCGCAGGCATGCAGGAGTGAAATCAGGAAGGCCAAATCACACTTGGAGTTGCAGCTAGCAAGAGATGTTAAGAGTAACAAGAATGGTTTCTTCAGGTATGTTAGCAACAAGAAGAAAGTCAAGGAAAGTGTGGGCCCCTTACTGAATGAGGGAGGCAACCTAGTGACCGAGGATGTGGAAAAAGCTAATGTACTCAATGCTTTTTTTTGCCTCTGTCTTCACGAACAAGGTCAGCTCCTAGACTGCTGCACTGAGCAGCACAGTATGGGGAGAAGGTGACCAGCCCTCTGTGGAGAAAGAAGTGGTTCGGGACTATTTAGAAAAACTGGATGAGCACAAGTCCATGGGGCTGGATGCGCTGCATCCGAGGGTGCTAAAGGAGTTGGCGGATGTGATTGTAGAGACATTGGCCATTATCTTTGAAAACTCATGGCGAGCGGGGGAGGGCCTGGATGACTGGAAAAAGGCTAATGTAGTGCCCATCTTTAAAAAAGGGAAGAAGAAGGATCCGGGGAACTACAGGCCAGTCAGCCTCACCTCAGTCCCTGGAAAAATCATGGAGCAGGTCCTCAAGGAATCAATTCTGAAGCACTTAGAGGAGAGGAAAGTGATCAGGAACAGTCAGCATGGATTCACCAAGGGCAAGTCATGCCTGACTAACCTAATTGCCTTCGATGAGGAGATAACAGGGGGGGTGGATGAGGGGAAAGCAGTGGATGTGTTATTCCTTGACTTCAGCAAAGCTTTTGATACGGTCTCCCACAGCATTCTTGCCGGCAAGTTAAAGAAGTATGGGCTGGATGAATGGACTATAAGGTGGATAAAAAGCTGGCTAGATCGTCGGGCTCAACGGGTAGTGATCAACGGCTCCATGTCTAGTTGGCAGCCATTTTCAAGTGGAGTGCCCCAGGGTTCGGTCCTGGGGCCGGTTTTGTTCAGTATCTTCATTAATGATCTGGAGGATGGCGTAGACTGCACTCTCAGCAAATTTGCAGATGACACTAAACTGGGAGGAGTGGTAGATACGCTGGAGGGTAGGGATAGGATACAGAGGGACCTAGACAAATTAGAGGATTGGGCCAAAAGAAACCTGATGAGGTTCAACAAGGACAAGTGCAGAGTCCTGCACTTAGGACGGAAGAATCCCATGCACTGTTACAGACTAGGGACCGAGTGGCTAGGCAGCAGTTCTGCAGAAAAGGACCTAGGGGTTACGGTGGACGAGGACCTGGATACGAATCAACAGTGTGCCCTTGTTGCTAAGAAGGCTAATTGCATTTTTGGATGTATAAGTAGGGGCATTGCCAGCAGATCGAGGGACGTGATCGTTCCCCTCTATTCGACATTGGTGAGGCCTCACCTGGAGTACTGTGTCCAGTTTTGGGCCCCACACTACAAGAAGGATGTGGAAAAATTGGAAAGAGTCCAGCAGAGGGCAACAAAAATGATTAGAGGGCTGGAGCACATGACTTATGAGGAGAGGCTGAGGGAACTGGGATTGTTTAGTCTGCAGAAGAGAAGAATGAGGGGGGATTTGATAGCTGCTTTCAACTACCTGAAAGGGGGTTCCAAAGAGGATGGATCTAGACTGTTCACAGTGGTACCAGATGACAGAACAAGGAGTAATGGTCGCAAGTTACAGTGTGGGAGGTTTAGATTGGATATTAGGAAAAAGTTTTTCACTAGGAGGGTGGTGAAGCACTGGAATGGGTTACCTAGGGAGGTAGTGGAATCTCCTTCCTTAGAGGTTTTTAAGGTCAGGCTTGACAAAGCCCTGGCTGGGCTGATTTAGTTGGGTTTGGTCCTGCTTTGAGCAGGGGGTTGGACTAGATGACCTCCTGAGGTCCCTTCCAACCCTGATATTCTATGATTCTATGGCAGGTATTGCTTATGGCTTTCCTTCCACTCTGAGGCCAGGCAGTCGCTCTCTTGCCATTAAGTGTTCAGATTGGCTGTGGAGGCAGAATTGGTTCCCTCCACTGTTCTGCGGAAGATTTTTTTTTTTTTTTTTTTTTGGTAGTAAGGGCGGGGGATTTGGCTCCTGATTTTTCAGTCTCCCCAGCAGTTATTTTGGTTTGTTCCCCCCTTTCCCATTCCCCTTTCTGAGGGTTCTTTTCTCCATGGCAGAGGGAACATTTCATGTCTGGATTCTCTTCCCCAGCAGGTGATGGGATTGTGGGTGAGAACCAGGAAGAGAATCCACAGCAGGAAGGTCCTGAGCAAGTGGAACCATGTGGGACAGTATCGGGAAGATCCAAAGGGGACATTTCCTTGAGTCCTGAGCAAGAAGAAGGCCGTGAGACTCAGCGCAGGTCAGAGAGGCAGAAGAGCAACCAGCAAAGGAAGAGACAGGATGAATCCACTTGCCGAGGGAGAAGTTTGGAGGATCCTAGTGAAATCATGGTCCAACCACGAGTCCACATGAAAGAGAAATTGTGTAACTGCCCAGAGTGTGGGAAAAGCTTCGCTCAGATATCAAATCTCCTGGTACATCAGAGAATCCACACGAGGGAGAGACCCTATAAATGCCCTGACTGCGGGGAAAGCTTCACACGGAACTCAGACATTATTTCCCATCGCTCAGTCCACACAGGAGACAGGCCCTATAGCTGCCTTGAGTGTGGAAAATGCTTTGCTAATTTCTCATCCCTTATTTCACATAGACGAATCCACACGGGGGAGAGACCCTATACGTGCCCCGACTGCGGGAAGAGCTTCAAGCGGAGCTCAGACCTTAGTAAACATCGGAGACTCCACACAGGAGAGACGCCCTATAAATGCCCCGAGTGCGGGAAAAGCTTCACTCAGAGCTCAAACCTGGTTTCGCACCAGAGAATCCACACAGGAGAGACACCCTATAAATGCCCCGACTGCGGGAAAAGCTTCAAACAAAGATTCAGCCTCATCGTACATCAGAGAATCCACATCGGAGAGAGATCCTATAAATGCCCCGACTGTGGGAAAAGGTTTAGTAACAGCTCCCAACTTATTAGACATCGACGAATCCACACAGGAGAGAAGCCTTATAACTGCTCTGAATGCGGGAAAAGCTTCAGTCAGAGCTGGGGAGTCCTTAGACATCAGAGAATCCATTCAGCAGAGACACCCTATAAATGTTCTGTCTGTGGGAAAAGCTACAAGGGGAAGGATTCGCTGAAGTCCCATCAGAAAGTGCACACAGCATAGAAGGTTTCAGGAGCTCTCCCTGTGGGGAAATGGGTCTCTGCCCTCTGGAAGCATGTTTCATCCGAGGATGGTCTGGGTAGGGGAAGCAGGCTGGTGGCTGGTCTGGGTTTCAGTGGGGGGCAGTCGGTGAGGGGCAGGGGAGGAGGAAACACTGGGTACTTGGTAGATGGGTCATTTCAGGGTCTGGGGGCAGCAGGAGATGGTATCAGTGGGGAGACATTTCTGTGGCTTTCACACACACTTTCCAATGTAGAGAAGAGGCAAAAATCCCCCTTTAGTTTGAGTCTGAGTTGTCCCTGCAGCTCCTAAGGCCCCTCGGGGTGAGGGCAGGGGGACGTTTTTGAAGGGAGCAGCGAGGGGCCCTGCAGGACTGTAGGTCATAGAATCCTAGAACTGGAAGGGACCTCAAGAAGTCATCTAGTCCAGTCCCCTGCACTCATGGCAGGACCAAGTAGACCATCCCTGACAGGTGTTTGGAGATTTTTAAGAGCAGGTTAGACAATGATGGAGATTCCACAGCCTCCCTAGGCAATTTATTCCAGTGCGTAACCACCCTGACAGGAAGCTTTTCCTAATGTCCAGCCTAAACCTCCCTTGCTGTAATTTGAGCCCATTTCTTCTTGTCCTATCCTCAGAGGTTAAGAACAACAATTTTTCTCCCTCCTCCTTGTAACAACCTTTTAAGTACTTGAAAACTGTTATCATGTCCCCTCTGTCTTCTCTTTTCCAGACTAAACAAACCCAATTTTTTTCAATCTTCCCTCATAGATCATGTTTTCTAGACCTTTAATCATTTTTGTTGCTCTTCTCTGGACTTTCTCCAATTTGTCCACATCTTTCCTGAAATGTGGCACCCAGAGCACAATACTCCATGCTGATTAGGCCTTAACTGGAGTAGAGCGGAAGAATTACTTCTCGTGTCTTGCTTGCTTACTTACAATTAGTTATAAAATAGCAAGAGCTGCCGATCTGAAGCGACAGGATGTCAGAGTGATGCTCAATTTATTTGATGTCTCTGCAGCTGCAGGGAGGCAGGGGACGGAGACCAGAAAACTCATAGGAATACATTCCCCTGAAAGGATTTCGCTGTCCCGGTGTGGGCAGGATGGTGTAATAGAGCAGGGGCTATCGGTTCTCTGGACTCCTGGGATCTAGTCTCAAATCTGAGTGGAGCGAGGGCAGAGAGCCTGGCAGTCAGGGCTCCTGGGTTCGATACCCAATTCTGCTAGTGTCCCCTTGTGCGATCATGGTTCAGTCACTTCCTTTCCTCTCTGTGGGTCCATTCCTCCCATCTCTACAATGGGGATAATATCAGATGCCCACCTCCGTGTGGAGTCGTGAGGGGTCGCTGATCACGGGGTGTTCAGTGGCTCAGGAGGACAGAGGTGCCAAGAGAGGGAAAATGTTATAATTATTATTATTATAGTATTGTATTATTCTCTGACACTCTCCTGTCCCTTCCCAGCTCTCTCTGTTGGGGGATGGTTTTCCTGAGTTAGCTAGAGTCCCTAATTTGTCAGGACAGAGGGTGGGGGAGATGGGCTCTCATGGGTCTGTTTCAAGTTTCAGGGAGTCTTTGACATTTTTACCTCAGTAGGTTTCTTTTTTGCCCAAATAAATGTCTAATAAAACATTCCTGGTCTGTTCTGGTCCCCCAAGAATTTCCTTCATTTTTGGGCTCTAGGGACAGGGGAAAAGTTCCCCAGACCTGTTCAGTTTCCTTCCTGAGGAGGAATCGCTTACTCCCCAGCCCTTCTGCTGACATCTCTTGTGAGGGCTAAAGGTTTAATTTCAGGAGAGGGCCATGCAGCTCTCAGAGAACTCAGCTAATTTACCTTCTTCTTCGTGTTTCTGGACCATGTTGCAATTTGAAAAAAACAAGCGAGCGCTGTGTACTTTGCATGGGTTTTATTAGAAAATATAATCAAGCAAATGTGTAGATTAAACAAACATATAACTGAGGCTAAAACTATTATAACTTCACTAAACTCAGACGGAGTTGATCATGGTATTGTTTCAAATTTACAACTGAGATTGAGTCAAC
Organism: Platysternon megacephalum; assembly: GCA_003942145.1. Lineage (NCBI taxonomy): Eukaryota > Metazoa > Chordata > Testudines > Platysternidae > Platysternon > Platysternon megacephalum. The sequence goes on from QXTE01000433.1 coordinate 452,426, forward strand.
ACTTCACTGGATTATCAATGCTGGGGTTTTTTGGATCATCGATTTCAGATCGAATTAATACCGCAGGTACTCAAATCCTGAGGCTGACGAAAGAAAGAATTGCTTTTCGTTAATCCTGCAGCAGGAGACCGACGGAAGTGGCTTTAATCTAACACCTGCCATGACAGATGCAAGACCTTGGAAGCATGGAAACATAAAAGACTATTGTAATGATATGTGCCATCAGCATTTTGTATCTGTAAATGTTGTATGTACCTTTGGGAAGTAGGGATTATAAAATTACCCCATGGGGGAGGATAACTGAGCTTCTCCACGAACTAAATCCAGTGGTGGTTAATTACTGAAAATCCCAGGGCAGGTAAACAGCCCAAGAGCAGCACCACCTTCTGGGATGAATTGCATAGACTGGCTCAGACCAGGTTCAAGAGGCCCAGGAGTCAAAGAAGGAGCTTGTGGTATAAAGGGCCAGCCTGAACTGATTGAAATCCCTTGTTATGAGATAGTAGCCAAGAGGGCAAAACCCTGCTGGAAGGACTGGAAAGCTAAGAGGGTCTCCCTGTGGAAGACGGCTGAGAGCTGATAAGCTAGCATGCACCCAGACTGGTGGTTTTATGATATGTGTTCTCTAATGTTTTTGTCCTAAAATAAATGTACCGTGCTCCATGAAAGCTGGCTGGTCACTGTAACCCTGAAAGTACCTTCTGAAGTCTCCCAAATCCCCTTCTCGCCCCAACAGGCGCCAGCATAACGTTCATCTTTAGCTCCCGACCGTTCTTTCTTCCCAGTGGCTGCAGTGGCGACAACTCAGGTAGGGGATTTTCAGGGACTTGCTGGGGGGTTCATCCTGGAGCCAAATTTCCAGCCCCAGATTCGCCCAGCCCCAACAGGTAGGAATAGGGCTCAAGGTATTTACCAGACTCTCACTGCCAGAGGCGGATACCACAGATAAATGAAGAACCACCCAGCAAGACCCATGGTTGATGCCCATTCCCCACATGCACCCTGGTATCATTTGTCTATCATGTGTTCCATGCATTTGGGAAGTTCATCTGCTTTAACAGTGCTGAGGTCCCAGAAGCACAATGGTGTGGGACAAACTATCAAAAGTAACAGCACCAAGAACAACCAGTCATATTTAGCTGTGATACCATAACCAATCAGCTGCAGGGATCCTCTGTGAAGGGGTCTGTGTCATCACTTGTCTCCTGAAACATGGCTCAACGGGTAGTGATCAACGGCTCCATGTCTAGTTGGCAGCCGGTTTCAAGCAGAGTGCCCCAAGGGTCGGTCCTGGGGCCGGTTTTGTTCAATATCTTCATTAATGATCTGGAGGATGGCATGGACTGCACACTCAGCAAATTTGCAGATGACACTAAACTGGGAGGAGTGGTAGATACGCTGGAGGGTAGGGATAGGATACAGAGGGACCTAGACAAATTAGAGGATTGGGCCAAAAGAAACCTGATGAGGTTCAACAAGGACAAGTGCAGAGTCCTGCACTTAGGACGGAAGAATCCCATGCACTGTTACAGACTAGGGACCGAGTGGCTAGGCAGCAGTTCTGCAGAAAAGGACCTAGGGGTTACGGTGGACGAGAAGCTGGATATGAGTCGACAGTGTGCCCTTGTTGCCAAGAAGGCTAACGGCATTTTGGGCTGTATAAGTAGGGGCATTGCCAGCAGATCGAGGGACGTGATCGTTCCCCTCTATTCGACATTGGTGAGGCCTCACCTGGAGTACTGTGTCCAGTTTTGGGCCCCACACTACAAGAAGGATGTGGAAAAATTGGAAAGAGTCCAGCGGAGGGCAACAAAAATGATTAGGGGGCTGGAGCACATGAGTTATGAGGAGAGGCTGAGGGAACGGATTGTTTAGTCTGCAGAAGAGAAGAATGAGGGGGGATTTGATAGCTGCTTTCAACTACCTGAAAGGGGGTTCCAAAGAGGACGGATCTAGACTGTTTACAGTGGTACCAGATGACAGAACAAGGAGTAATGGTCTCAAGTTGCAGTGGGGGAGGTCTAGGTTGGATATTAGGAAACACTATTTCACTAGGAGGGTGGTGAAGCACTGGAATGGGTTACCTAGGGAGGTGGTGGAATCTCCTTCCTTAAAGGTTTTTAAGGTCAGGCTTGACAAAGCCCTGGCTGTGATGATTTAGTTGGGATTAGGTCCTGCTTTGAGCAGGGGGTTGGACTAGATGACCTCCTGAGGTCCCTTCCAACCCTGATATTCTATGATTCTATGATAGCCTCACGTGAATGTTTGGAAAATAGATACACCCAGCAGCAGCAGCCATGGGAGATCAGGAATGCTATCCCGGCTCTGGGAAGACGGTGTGGTGTACTGGTTAGAGGTAGGCTCACAAAAGCACTTATTTGTGGAACAATCAATCTGGAAGGCAGCCTGGCTGAGTGGCTAAATCTAGCTCTAGCAGATTGGTGATCTGGAGTAAAATGCTGGCTCCCTTGAAGCCGGTTTGAAAACTCCCATCAATTTCAGTGGGGTGTAACGACAGAATGCGAAACCCTCGCGTTTTGCTACTAGTTGCAGTTTCTGCCGCACAACGTAACCGTCTGGGCTCCTGCTCAGGACTTGCTGCCACCTGGTCCATGGGGTTGCGAATCAGGAGGGACAGGGTTTGTGGTCGAAAACACTCACATTCTGCTTCCTCCTGGCTAATGTGCCACATTGACCTATTGCAGGGGTCTGGGGGGTTCTGCGTTTTCATTTAATTTTAAATGAAGCTTCTTAATCATTTTAAAAACCTTATTTTCTTTATATACAACAATAGTTTAGTTATATATTATAGCCATGAAAAGAGACCTTCTAAAAATATTAAAATGTATTACTGGCATGCGAAACCTTAAATCAGAGAGACTAAATGAAGACTAGGCACAGCACTTCTGAAAGGTTGCCGAACCCTGATCTTTTGGATGCTTGAGGCGCGCTCTTTCACTTTTTTGTGTGTGAATACATGAAAAGGGAGGTAAGGTTTGGGGGTACAGAGCACTCCCCTGACCCCAAGGTGGTAACCAGAGTGGCCCCATTCATTTTTTCCACTGGCTTGCTCCTTGATTATTTCCAATGACTTGGCTGCCTACGCACCTGTCACTGGTCCGGGGATGGTTGCAAATCTGGAGGGATGGGGTTTGTGGTCGAAAACGCTCACGATTTGCTTCCTCCTGGCTAATGTGCCTGTAAGCGCCCGGCAGGGGGCTCGATCCTCGCAGGAGCGGCCGGGAGCCAGGCCGCCTCACTACACGGCCTGGCAAAGCAGATCAGTCTCCACAGGTCCAGGCCCTCAGGCAGGGCCGAGCAGCAATCAGTCTCACCAGGCTCCGGCCCTTAGGCAGGGGCGGAGCAAACCCACAGAGTCAGTAAATTGGGCCCAGGCCCTCAATCAGGGCGGAGCAGCAAGCAGCAGTTCTATGTTCAGGCCCTCAGGCAGGGGCTGAGCAAACCCAGAGTCAGTGGGGCTCAGGCCCTCAGGCAGGGGCTGAGCAAACCCAGAGTCAGTGGGGCTCAGGCCCTCAGGCAGGGGCTGAGCAAACCCAGAGTCAGTGGGGCTCAGGCCCTCAGGCAGGGGCTGAGCAAACACACACACAGTCGTGCACTGTGGGGGAGGAGAGAGACTGCCACCCGAGCTAGGGGTGGCAGGGGGGACACAGGCCCACCCACTCCACTGTGTCCCGGCCCGGGGCCCTAACAGCAGCAGTCGGTCTGCTGCTGGGTCAGTAGGGATCCTGACCGCAACACACTGACATAGGCTCGGGGCCTGCTACTGCCAGACCGGGGTCGGCAATCCCCGGGCCACTTCCAATCTCCCCCTCCTCCATGGGTACCTGCTCTGTACTGGTGTCTGGCGCTTCCTCCACTGTGTCCCAGATCATGGGCTCCTCCGGGTAGTGAGCGCTGGGCAGGCTGGGCAGCTCCTCAGGCTCCTCGGCGAGGGGGTGCGCAAGCCGCTCCGCAGGGTCCCGGACTTGGGGCCGGCTTGGCCAGTCCTCCTCGGGATACCGGGCTCGGGGCAGGCTCGGCCAGTCCTCCTCGGGATACCGAGCTCGGGGCAGGCTCGGCCAGTCCTCCTCGGGATACCGGGCTCGGGGCAGGCTCGGTCCCGCCGGAGCTCTGGCCGGAGCGTCTGTTCTCTCCGGCCGCCGGGGTCCACCTGAGCGCTGGGCCGGGGCTTTTATACTTCCTGTCCCGCCCCTTGAATTCCGGGGGGGCGGGAACAGGCGGCAGTGGCTCCGCCCACTGTGGTGGCTGTTCTGGCTCCTCACGCTCAGGAGCGGCCGGGAGCCAGGCCGCCTCACTACAGTGCCAAATTGACCTATTGGATGATTGAGGTGCGCGCTTTCACTGTTTTGTGTGTGAATCCGTGAAAAGGGAGGTAAGGTTTGTGGGTACAGAGCACTCCCCTGNGTCACTGGCCCAGGGATGGTTGTGCCCCTGTCACTGGTCCAGGGACGGTTGCAAATCTGGAGAAATGGGGTTTGTGGTCGAAAACGCTCACAATTTGCTTCCTCCTGGCTAATGTGCCAAATTGACCTATTGGATGAGTGAGGCGCGCGCACGCTTTCCCTTTTTTATGTGTGAATACGTGAAAAGGGAGGTAAGGTTTGGGGGTATGGAGAACGCCCATGATGAGACCACTTTCCTTTTTTTAAAATCTATTTTTATAATTTTATAATTTGCATTATAATTTTTTCAAGTAAAAAACGTGTTTTATTAAATTCTGATTATACATAATGCAACCCAACGAAATATAGTTTTATGTTTTGAACAAGAGGTATTTAAACTATGGGTTTTTCTATTGGGGTTTTTTGGGGGGTAATGAAGTGAACTATGCACATTTCTTGCAGTTGTACTCTTTCTTCTCATCTGTCAGGTTTTCTTGATTGGTTCCTTCTGCAATGCAGGGTATATGTACCCACCTCTTGCAAGAATCACACTGGACATTTGATAAGTAACAATTAAGAAATGAAATCACAGAAGTTATAATGTTACACATACTTAGCATTCACTCATGCTATTCCTTCCACATGGGAGCGTTACCTAATATATGACTATCAGCATGAAGAAAAGGATTACTGCTGTGGAATTTTTACAGGAATCATGATCCTTAACCAGTTTATGGCATATATTTCTCATTCAATACTATGTTTCTTACCATCGTGCAATCCTCATTTTCTTTTTCACAGTTGATACAGTTGCAGTATATGCAGTAGTCCTCCACGCTTTCTAAAAAATAATTATAGCGTTATGAATTGATGAATATGGTATGACCAACACTGAAAATGCAAACCTTGATTTATTACTTGTCAATATTTTAATGCAGTCAATGGTTTGAACTTTTTTTTTATTTTTTGGGAATCATATTTTCTCAAATTTTTACTTTACTGCACCTGTATCTAAAAATGCAAATTTCATTCAACTGATCGATAGCAATCATTCACCCCATTCAAATTTTTGTGTACTTAAAGATATTATTGATTCGTAGTCACCATTGGAGAACCAAACCTGTGAGATATCCCACTTTAGGGGTGTTACGATAACTGTCTACTATGTGACAAAGTTCCACTCTTCATGTTATCTTCACATGTGCCTAATGAGTCCACAATACATGCAAGAAAGTAATTACCTGACTCCTTCATTAGAAGAATTGCTATATGTCTTCTAAATGCAGTATTAGCCTCTTGTGTTGTTTCTACCGCACTGAAGTCTTTGTGCTGCAAATACGTTTCTGCAAACTACCAATACAGATATTTAGAATACACATAAGTAACAGAGGTGAAAGTGGGCCAGTCCAGTGTACCTGTAAGAACTGGCCACTGGTTCCTTCCCGTACATGGCTGAGATTACACTTCCGCTGTGGCAGTGCTTTATGCTTTAACGGCGCTCCCCCCTTTATCCCATCGCCCCCGCATCATCGGCCCAGCCACAGGGTCCGGCAATGCTGTTGAACGCTCCTGGCAGGGCTGCCTACAATGGGGGAGTGAAAGGGGCTCTGGGCTACGGTGATTTACAAGCACCTGGTGCTCCTGGCCACTGCAGCAGCAGCTGTCAGGAAGGGCTGGCTGATAGAATCTGGTCCCCCCAGCACCGCACCTTCCACTGGAGACCCCATTCCTTCTTTGGGCCAGAAGCGCACCCCGTACACCCTGGCAAGGACACCGGTGCAGTGCCCACTGGTAATCTCTGGCATTTACTTTCAACATGGATAAGTAAACATACATAACCAATATTAATGGCAATTTGGTATTCAATACCTTTAAGATGAGTGGTCCGCAGTTGTGGCCATCACTTTGTCTGGGATGCGGAACAATTTTACTGTTCCAATCAGATGAGGATTTACTAGTTAATCGTTTGATGAAGTTTCTGAAATTTTTAGAGAGTACATTAGCAGACTGCATAAATGAGCTTTGCTTTCCGTTTTTCCCCCCTCTGGTTTCTTGACATAGATAAAAATCCATTCTCTCTCTTTTCAATTAGTAATTGAAATGACTTATTGCTCACATACATACACACTTGTTTTCATATTATTGTCTCACACTTATACAATGTATCACCGGATTTGCTGTGCCCCATGTTGATAATAACACATTCTCAAACATGCAACATGCTACTGTTTCGTGTCCACATTCTGTGAAGTCTTTCCCCAGAATCAAATCACACAAGTTCACTCAAAGTCCATCATTAAGCATATTCAGTAGAAGTGCATGCTGTTTCAATGTTTACTTGTAGCTAACAGGAAGATATTAGTCTCACTATTGTTACATTCCCTTTAAAAAAAATGTCAATGGAACAGTTAATCTAATAAATCACCTCCAATTCCTCAAGCATATCCTTTCATATCTGATCTCATCACACAAGGGGTCAATTATTAACAATTCCTTTTTTTCCATCAAGGCTATCTGTCAGTTTCAATATATTGACAAATTTTATTGGTAATGAGATTTTTTCAAAAACTTTATACTGAATTATCAACAAGCATTATGCTACTAACATATTGTCATTTGTGATGTCTCAGTAACACACAAGATATAAGCATATTGTGAAATCAATCAATTCTTTACAGAACGTATTCTTCCAGGATACATGAACAATGTAAAGTGACAGTAGCAATTTTTTATAACATTCACATTCCTCTTTCCTTTGCATGCACTGAACTCACTGAAAACCCGCAACAAGGGAAATTATAGTACAATATAAAACATCTTACCGCAATAACCCAATGACCTGGTGTGTGGTAAGGAAGCAATAATATATTTGTGAACAGTTCTGATACTTTACATAGACAAATAGTTATGAGATACTCTTTTAAATACTCAAGAGATGTGATGCAGAGTTTGATGGAATATAGGGAAATTATTTCACTGCATCAAGTCTCCTGTAGCAGTTGTAGCTTCATTTTATATCGGCTTACAGGGCGAGAGCGGGGGGACGGACCACCATTTTGGGCACCACCAAAAATGATACAAACCTGCCGCCTATGGGATTAGAGTCAGTACCGACTTTACAATGGTGGCAACGGTGCCGTGGCACCAGGCCCACCCTGCATCTCACTGCAGACACAGTGCTCAGAATTAAGCAATGTTCTCAGGGCTTTTGTACTCTGTACTAGTTTTCAGTTGCCAGCTACATGCTTCAGCCAGGTCACTTTCTCACTAGGCTATATCCTGAATATTGTGACTGGGAATGAGGCGGGGGCAGGGAGTGTAGCAGATGCAAATTCGAGGTGAATATTATCTTGTCAATACTGTCCTGGGTTTATGATGCTTTATGCCATGGACTGAAGCAAAGTGGCTGGTGAATAACCAGGAATCTGGTTAATAATTATCTAAATTCAGCTTTCTTCTTTCTCTCTCTGTGAATTATCACTAATTCAAAATAGTGTGCAAGTTGACTGGATAATGGTAATAGCATAATCTCTTGTTATAACATTGTAAACCATAGTACCTGGTTTTTATATTAAACACCTAATATACATAATACAATAAATCTGACAAAAAAAAACCTAGGAAAATTTTATTCTTTCTGTATCTTATTTACAGTTTTACAGTAATCTCTTGCTTCAGAATGCCTCATGGGTCACCCATACTGTTTGCAATAGGATTCAACATGTGGCTTGGCAGCTGACTCTTTACTGATTCCTGAACAGCTGGTAGCTCAATATTAATCTGACATAGATACTATATGCAGAAGCACAACTCTGTATATATGGGGAGGAGGTGATTATTGACCTTTGTGCATATGTAATAATAGTTTTTGGTGTTTGTAAGACAAGATATAATAATGAACTTCGGAAAAGTTCCTGTTTGGTGTGAGAGATGTTACTTATACCTAAATGCACTCCCCTTCCCCACTCCCAGCCCTATGCATGCTGGCTTGGGAATATCACTACTGTAGTGTCAGCTTTTAAGAGAGCTTCACATGCAGAGCCGTCACTAGGGATTTTTGGCACACAAGGCAAGGAACAGAGGCAGCATGTCCGGCTCTTCCCTATTGGAGGGAAGGATCCACCAACGAATTTCTGCAAAACAGCCGTATGCGCCGCCCCTCTCCATTGATGACGACCAGCAGCACTTCGGCAACGAGTACCCCAGTCCCTCTCAGAGGGAAGGACTTGCTGCCGAATTGCCGCTGAAGGAGAGACTTTCTGAGCCCCTCACTTTCCGTGCCCGAGGCAAGTGCCTCACTCGCCTCGCCCTCGTTACGGCAATGTTCACATGCACCACTTCTAGTATTACAGTAAGTTAAAACAAGCTACAGTCCATTGGGACATTAATGCTCTATTACAGTGTTTGCAGTAGCATATTAAAAGCTATAACACTGAACAGACTAGTTAGGGCCGGCTTTAGGAAGTTTGGGGCCCACCCAATTAAAACATTTTCGGCGGGGCCCCAGCAGGGATGACTTTTAAAAAAAAAAGGAAAAAAAGGTGAAGAAAAAAAAAAAGCCTTTCCTTTCTTAGCAACCGGTTCCCTATAAAAAGTTCTGATTTAAGGGATGTGCCATAATATGTATTTCTGGTACCAATAGGGTTACCATATTTCAATACTTAAAAATTCATCCCGGGCAGCAATTTAAGAACCAAAAAGTCTGACATGTCTGGGAAAATATGGCTGTATGTTAACACTACCTACAGTTCTTTTTTAAAAAGATGGGACTGAACTAGAAATGAACTCCGCTTCACATGTGTGGGTCCCCGCCACTCCCTGGGAGTGTGCTAGGGTGACCAGATGTCCCGATTTTATAGAGACAGTTCCAATCGNCCCCCTCCCTAAACGGGGGTTTTGTCCCCGCACAGGGTCTGGCAGCGTCTCCCCCCCGGGCTTAACCCCGGCTACCACCCCCCACCCCCGATTTTTCCCCTTCAGCCTCTCTCCTGCCGCTGCCTACAGCAGTTTGAACCCCTCTGGCCAGTAAATTTCTGTCCCCCGCTCAGACCCTGGCAGCCCCCCCGCTGCGATTTGCCCCCCTTGATTTAAACGCCCCCAAAGACCAGGCAGCAAATCGTGAGTAGAAGTGAGGGCAGAGAGAGGGCAGTGGCGACAGCGAAGGTTACTGGGCGTGCTCAGTTCGGCCGCGCATGCTCAGTGCAGCCAAAGTAGCGAATCTGGCGCGGTAGTGCCAGTATTCACCAGTGCGGTCTATTGCCAGCTCTGTCTGAACTGGCTGGTGCGATCTTTCTGTTCATTTATTTGTAAAGTGAGCAGGTGGCAGCTCATGCGTGTTGTTAAATCAGGGGCTTCCTGTCTCTCTGCCTATCCAGCACAGACAGGCTCTGCCTCCCCAACCCTCCTCACAGAGGGGTGCACTGTGGAGGGGGGCCCTCCAATGAGAAGCTGGGCAGAGGATGCAGGAACTGTGCAGGGACTTACATGGAGTCATGGGGGCTATTGTTAAGGGGGACGAACACAGGGAGTGTGGCGGCGGGAGGCTGGGGGGGGGGGGCAAGGCTGAAACCTGCAAGCCCAGAGGTGCCAGGACTAGAAACTGCCAAGCCCAGAGGTGCCAGGGCTAGGAACTGTCCAGCCTAGAGGTGCTGGGGCTCAGCCCGGCAAGCCCTGGCACAATTAAGCACTGCCTCCCTCCACCTATTTCACCCTCCTCTGGGCATGTGCACAAATTCTGTGCATCCCTCCCCTCCCCCTTTAGCTCCCATGTACTGTATAGCAGGGAGCAGATTCGGAGGCAGGAGGCTTCAGCAGATGTTACTGAGCATGCTCGGATCCCTGCACCCCCCCCCCCTTTTGGGAGGATCTGATTGTTCTGCAGCCTGTCGGGGTGAGCAGGGGGATAGGGGGATGTCGGGGGGGCGGGGCTGTAGTCCCTTTCACACGCCACTTTCCTCCAGGGAACCCCTAATCTCTGCAGACAAATGCTCTGGGCATTGCTTGCGGCCTGTCCCAGACCCAGGGAGGGCTGCAGCCCGGGTTGGTATCGAGGGGCACAGGAAGGGGCTGGATCAGCTGAGAGCGGTGGGTTGTATCTGGTGTTGGCAGGGGGGAGGCAGAGATATGGGCTCCTAGGTGCTTCTACTTTGCAAATAATCATAATAATGAATAATTGTAATAACAGGGATGAGAGACTGCGGCTCCTGCATTGCAGTTGCTCCTAACCCGAGCTGTTTGAAGTTGTTGCTGCCTCCATTGTGAGCCGGGACCCCGGCCTGAGCCGCTGCTGCTCCCCAGCAGGGTCTGTGGGGGGACAGACCTGCACTAACCCCCCTCTGTGCCTAGTCCGGGGGGGACTTTCTGCGGGGGCTGGAACCAGTCCCTGGGGCAGCCCCGGGCTCTGCCGACACCAGCCCTTGAGCCGGAGACTGCAGGTAAGAACTGATCCAGCTATGGGAGAGCGAATGCCCCTGGGAATGGGACAATGGCGGGGAGCGGGGGGGGGGAGACTAATGGGGGGAGGCCGCAGGAGAAATAAATGCGGAGCTAGGTTAGGTGTGGGAAGTTAACCGGACTGTGCTGGGTTGGGGCTTCTTTGGGTATGGCTGCATCCATGGTAGCGTTTAAAGCAGCATAAATATATAGGTAAAAAAATCGCACCCCCTAGGTGACATTATGATACCAGTGTAACTCCTCTAGTATAAGCCAGAGCTTAACGGCTCTGTGCCTCACTTTCCCACATGTAAAATGGGGAGAATGGTGCTCTCCTGTCACTCGGGGGGTATTGGGAGGATAAATAATTTTTTAAAACTGTGTGGTGCTCAGGTACTAGGTTTTGGGGGCCAGGTAAGGACCATAGAGAGCGAAGCAGCCCCTGGCGAATACGGCACACTAGCTCTGTTTCAGAAACCTCCCCCTCAGCTTTTTAAAGGAAATGGGAACTCATGAATGTGAGTATCTGTTGCGCAGTGTTGGTCTATAGATGCTAGAGCCTGGGTTCTCAACCTTTCTCTTTCTGAGACCCCCAGCCCCCCACCATGCTGTAAAAACTCCATGGCCCACCTGTGCCACAACAACTGGTTTTCTGCATATACAAGCCAGGGCCAGCATTAGGGAATAGCAAGTGGGGCAATTGCCTGGAGCCCCATGCCACAAGGGGCCCTGCAAAGCTACATTGCTCAGGTTTCCCCTTCAGCCCCACGTGGCAGGGCTCAGGACCCCAGGCTTCAGACCCATGCAGTGGGGCTTTGGCTTTCTGTCCTGCGCCCCAGCGAGTCTTAACGCTGGCCCTGCTTGGCAGAGCCCCTGAAACCTACTCACGGCCCCCCCATCGGGCCCCAGACCCCTCACAAGAACCACTGTGCTATAGAAATAGGAGACACTGCTGCGTCTCAGGTGGGTAGGTGTATAGGAGCTATAGGAATAGAGACACACAGGGTGATGTGCCTTGCCTATGCACTCACACAGGAAGAGATATCTCTTGCCCTTGCCTCTTGCCCTTAGTATGTGTCATAGAGGCGTAGGAGATGCCTGTGTATGTGACTGGGTGCTGCGGAGGGGTGCCAGGGGCTGTGTGGCTATAGGGGCTGTAGAAATGTACCAGATGTCCCCAGTGCATCAGTAGGCTCCATAGGCCATGGTGTCTGTGTTACCAATGTGTGGGCTATGCTATGTGCATATGCAGGAGTCGTTATTGATCATTTCTCCAGGATGGGGGGCTACCTGCTCTATTGGGGGATTGCCCCCTCTGCCAGCAGTCTCCTTTCCTGTTCAGTAGCAGGTTGCCAGATGCGAGCATGTGAAGGTGCTGCAGAAGTGCAAGGAGCTGAATATGTATAGGGATGTTGGGTCTATACACAGTCTATGGGAGTGCAGGGGACTGTATGAGTGTTTAGCTAGCTATATGCATAGGTGATATATACTAATGTACTGGCTCTCAACCTTCCCAGACTACTGTACCCCTTGCAGGAGTCTGATTTCACTTGCATACCCCAAGTTTCCCATTATTTAAAAATGACGTGCTTATGGAATCAGACATAAAAATACAAAAGGATCACAGCCCACTGATACTGAAAAATTGCTTCCTTTTTCATTTTTACCATACAATTATAAAATAAATCCACTGGAAATATTGTACTTACATTGCAGTGTATAGTATATAGAGCAGTATAAACAAGTCATTGTCGGTATGAAATTTGTTTGTACTGACTTCGCTAGTGCTTTTTATGTAGCCTGTTGTAAAACTAGGTTGAGTTGATGTACCCCCTGGAAGACCTCTGCACACCTCCAGGGAGGTCACATACCCCTGGTTGAGAACCACTGTACTAACTAACTAACTGAGGGTATCTGGGTGAGGATAAAAAGGGAAAAGAACAATAGCAATGTTATGGTGGGGGGGTCTATTATAGATCACCAAATCAGGACGAGGAAGTGGATGAGGCATTTTCCAAACAGATAACAGGATTAGCTAACACCCGAGTTAGTACTGATGGGGGATTTTAACTTCCCTGATATCTACTGGAAGACTAATACTGCAAAACATAGTGTGTCCTGCAACTTCTTAGCATGTGTAGGGGACAGCTTTCTGATTCAGAAAGTTGAGGAAACAACTAGGGGGTCATCCCTTTTGGATCTGGTTTTGACCAACAGGGATGAATTAGTTGCGAACCTGAAGGTGGTCAGGAACTTGGGAAGAAGTGATCATGATCTGATAGAATTCAAGATCCTAAGGAAAGGAGGACCAGCAAACCAAGGACACTGGACTTCAGAAAGGTGGATTTCAGCCAACTCAGAGAAATAATAGGCAAGGTCCCATGGAGAGACCAATTGAGAAGAAAAGAAGTTGAAGGGGGCTGGCAGTTTCTAAAAGATGTAATACTAGATACTCAACATCAAGCTATTCCCATGCAGAGGAAATATAAGAAGAGCCACAGGAGGCCAATGGGGCTGCACAAGAAGCTTTTTAGCTATCTAAACGCCAAAAGGGATACATACAGGGAATGGAAGGAGGGGCATGTCACCAAGGAAGTATACACATGGGAATAGCGTGAGTGTGTAGGGACCAAATCAGGAAAGCCAAGGCAAAGAATGAGTTACAGCTGGCAAGGAATGTTAGAGACAACAAGAAGGGGTTCTACAAATATGTCAGACAAAAAGAAAGATCAGGGACGATGTGGGTCCGCTGCTCAATGGAGAAGGTGAGTTGGTAACGGAAGATGATGGGAAGGCAGAGCTGCTCAATGCCTACTTTGCTTCTGTCTTCTCACAAAAAATAACAGCGAAGTTACTATAGACCAGGGGTAGGCAACCTATGGCACACGTGCCGAGGTCCTGGCCACCGGTCCAGGGGGCTCTGCCTTTTTAATTTAATTTTAAATGAATCTTCTTAAACATTTTTAAAACCTTATTTACTTTGCATACAACAGAAGTTTAGTTATATATGATAGACTCAGGGCCGGCGCTCCCATTAGGGGACTCAGGGCCTGCGCCCCCGCCGCCCGTAGAAATTTGGGGGCGGGACCTTCCGCCGCCGCTGTTGGGGGCGGGATTTCGGGGGCGGGACCTTCTGCCGCCTAGGGCGCCGGCAAAGCTGGCGCCGCTACTGGATAGACTTATAGAAAGAGACCTTCTAAAAACGTTAAAATGTATTACTGGCACGCGAAACCTTGAATTAGAGTGAATAAATGAAGACTCGGCACATCACTTCTGAAAGGTTGCCGACCCCTGCTATAGACCATGGGTCGGCAACCTACGGCACGCGTGCCAAAGGCAGCACGCGAGCCGATTTTGCCTGGCACGTGGCTGCCAGCCAGGGTCCCAGCCCCGCTCAGCCCAGGCTGGCAGGAGGCTGAGCAGGGCCGGTGGCCGGGACCCCAGACTGGCGACAGGTGCGCCCCCCAGCTCCCCTCTTCACCGCGCTCAGGTTCTGCGGCTCCCGGAAGTGTGAGCCGCCGGGGCGCGGAGCCCTGAGCCTGCTCCGGGAGGGGCGGCGGCGGCTCACACTCCCGGGAGCCGCAGAGCCTGAGCGCGGTGAGGAGGGAGCCGGGGGGTGCACGGGGACAACTGCCCACATGCATCTGCTGCAGGAGCCCCCCCCCCAGGGGGGGCACCGGGCTGCAGCCCTGGCAGGCGCGCCCCCCGGCTCCCCTCTCACTGCGCTCGGGTTCTGTGGCTCCCGGGAGTGTGAGCCACCGTCGCTGCTGCCCCTCCCAGAGCTCCCCCCTCCCGCTGCCTCAGCACTCTGCGGGGGAGGGGCTGTGCCTGCGGCAGCCCGGCAGCATGTTTTGCCTCCACGTGGAGCCAGCGTCTGACCGGCATGGGCATGGTAAGGGGAGTCCTGGGGGGCTGTCAGGGAGAAGGGGGAGGGTTGGAAGGGTTGAGAGGTCTGGGGGGGCTGTCAGGGGGTGGGGGGAGGGTTGGATGGGTCGGGAGTTCGGGGGGGGCCTGTCAGGGGGCGGGGGTGTGGAAAGGGATCTGAGCAGTCAGGGAACAGGGAGTAGGGGGAGGGTTGGAAGGGTCGGCAGTTCTCGGGGAGTCTCTCAGTGGGTGGGGAGTGGTTGGATGGGGCGTGGGAGTCCCGGGGGTCTGTCTGGGGTTGGGGGTGTGGATAAGAATTGGGGCAGTCAGGGGACAGGTAGGGGGTAGGGTCCTTGGGGGCAGTTAGGGTGGGAGGGGTCTCAGGAGGGGGCAGTCAGGGGACAAGGAGCTGGGGGGGTTGGGGTTCTGAGGGGGCCAGTTAGGGGGTGGGAAGGAGTGGATAGGGGCAGGGCTCTCCCCACCCCCCGGTCTTTTTTTGTTTTTTAAATATGGTAACCCTAGGCGAGGGGGGAGCCGGGGGGCGCATGGGGGCTGGTGCCCGCATGCATCCGCTACAGCCTGCAGGAGCCCCCTGGGGGGGGGGGCGCCGGGCCGCAGCCTGGCCAGGAGGGGTGGGGGGGTCGTGGCTGCTCCCCGCTAGCGGCGCTGCCACCTTTGCAGGGCTGCTGCCCCCCTGCACCGTGCTGGCTCCTCCATGGCTGGGGCTCGTTGCCGCCACAAGCGGGATGCTCTGGCTCTCTGGTGCCTCCAGGGGAGTTCAGGGGGCGGGGAGGGGGAACCTGGTCTGGGGAGCAGCCCCTGGGCACGGCTGGCCCCTGGGGTCTATAAAGGCTCGTTGGGATTTGCCCCTCAATGAACCTATGTGCGGGGGGGGAGGGGTTAAGAGGTTAAGAACCACTGCACTAAACTGATAAGATCTGAATTTTAATTTAATTTTAAATGAAGCTTCTTAAACATTTTTAAAAACTTGTTTACTTTACATACAACAATAGTTTATAGACTTAGAGAGAACTTCTAAAAACGTTAAAATGTATTACCGGCACGCGAAACCTTAAATTAGAGTGAATAAATGAAGACTCGACACACCACTTCTGAAAGGTTGCCGACCCCTGCTATAGACAATAGTATGCAGATCAAGATAAATAGAGAACACGTCAGAGATCTTGTGACTAACCTGAATCAACTCAAGTCAACGGGGCCTGATGTTATTCACCACAGGATGCTGAAGGAATTAGCTGCAGAAATTTCAGTCGCTGGCAATAATATTTGCAAACTCATGGATGACAGGAGAGGTCCCGGAAGACTGGAGAAGGGCTAACGTAGTGGCCATCATTAAAAAGGAGGAGCCGGGGAACTATAGATCAGTCAGCCTGACTTCAATACCTGGGAAGCTACTAGAGCAATGTATAAAACATTCAATTTGAAAATACCTGGAGGACGAAGGGGTGATCACTAGCAGCCAGCATGGATTTACCAAGAACAAATCCTGCCAAACCAGCTTTCTTTCTTTCTTTGACAAGGTAACTGGTTGGGTGGATGGGGGAATGCGGTGGACATAATATACCTGGACTTTAGCAAGGCTTTTGACCCAGTCCCACATGACATTCTGACAGGTAAGCTGGAGAAATGCGGGCTTGGCAGAACTACCATCAAGTGGATACATAATTGGTTAAATACCCGCAAACAAAGAGTAACTATTAATAGAATGATGTCCGATTTGGAGGAGTTCTCAAGTGGGGTTCCACAGGGATCTGTTCTGGGTCCGGTGTTGTTTAACATTTTTTATTAATGACCTGGATGTAGAAATAGAGACCGTACGGATCTAATTTGTGGATGATGCAAAGCTAGGGAGGGTTGCAAATACTTTGGAGGACAGAGCTAAAATTCAGAGGGATCTTGATAAATTAGAGAACGGGGCTACAGACAAAATGAAATTAAACAAAGACAAATATAAGGTGCTACACAACTGTGAAGCCTTGATCTTGCCTGTTTTCTTTCCTGGGAGCAGGTTTTCCAATTCCCAAGCCCGACATGATCTCCTGGAGGAAACGGAGAAAAGAGCTGTGGGTCCCAGACTCTCAGAACTCTGAGGAAAGTGTGACCCTGAGGAACACCCTCACAGGTGAGGAATTGGTTAAAGTGATACAGAAACCATCCATCGTTGATGTAAACAGCTGGAATTCCCACAAAGGCCCCATTCGCTCCTCTGCCTCATCTCACCCAGGTCAGAATGTTGTATCCTCTTGGCTGACCTCATGCATGGCTTTCCACCCATCCTGAGTGGCACCTGGCAGTAGCTCTCTTCCCTCTGAGTGTTCGGATGATATGTGGAGGCAAAATTGGTTCCCTCCTCTCTGTCTTCTGAAGAACGATTTGGGGGGGCAGGATTCAGCTCCTGATTCTTAATCTCCCCAGCAGTTAATTCAGTTTATTTCCCCCCCTTCCCCATTCTCCTTTCTGAGGTTCCCTTTCCCCCGGCACAGGGAATGTCTGGATCCCCTGTCTGTACCAGAAGCTGTCGGGACAGTGATTGAGGACAAGGATGAGAATCTTTAGCAGGGAGGTCCTGAGCAAGTGGAACCACACAGAAAGGTATTGGGAAGAGCTAGGAGCAAAGTGTCACGTTCAAACAATCTAATTACTGAACAGCTGTATGCCGACATAAGTTAGGTCGACTTAATTTTGTAGTGTAGACATGCCCTATGATTATTCCTGTAATAACTGCAGTTGGAGGGATTTTCTCCTTGTTTCTTGATGACTGGGGCACAACGCGGTCTCATGTTTCTGGAATTTCAGGTGTCAAGGGAGTCTTTATCTCTCACTGAAGTTTTTACCTCAATAGGTTTCTTCTTTCCAAACAAACTCCTAATAAAACATTTGTTTTATATCTCTTGTCTTCTCTGATATCCCAGGAATTTCCTCAATTCTTAAGCTCTCGGGTTGGATGTAAAGTGCCCCTAACCAGATAAGTAGCCTTCCTTATTCACCACCACCCCTTATGAAGAATAGCTCACTTCTCAGCCCTTTTTGTGGGGGGGTCTCGGGTAGCTCAGCTAATTTATTCATTGTGATTCTGTACCCATGTTGCAACTGGAAGGAATAAACCCGTGCTGCATACTTTTTGTGGGTTTCATTAGAAAAGATAAGCAACGAAATAATAAATTAAACACTGAGGCTAAAACTACTGTAACTTCACTAAACTAATTTAAAATTAAACAATGCAATGATCAAATTAAGGTCATTATTGAGACTTAAGGCCAGTCTATGGTTAAACCACTTCACCAGTGCAGCTGCGCCACTGTATCGCTTTATAGCTACCCCAAGAGATGGTAGCTATGTCGACGGGGGAATTCTCCTGTCTTGTCTACACCAGGGGTGAGGTCACAAAGTTGTGTGGATTTTTCACACCCCTGAGTGCCATAGTTAAACCAATGTAAGAATCATAAAATCATAGAAGATTAAGGTTGGAAGAGACCTCAGAAGATTATCTAGTCCAACCCCCTGCTCAAAGCAGGACCAACCCCAACTAAATCATCCCAGCCAGGGCTTTGTCACGCTGGGCCTTAAAGACCTCTAAGGATGGAGATTCTACCACCTCCCTAGGTTTCTAGTGTAGACCTGGCTTTACTCAGTACATCGATGGGTTAACAAAGACATTAGCTGGGATTATCAATTTATAATGTCAGGTTAATGCAGCAGCTAATTGAATCCTGAGGTTGACAAAAGGAAAACCTAAATCCTAGTGTAAACAGAGCTAGGCTGATTAAATAATTCTTCTGTCAACCTCGCTACCACCTCTTGGGGAGGTGGATTACCTATGCTGATGGGAGAACCCCTCCCATCGGCGTAGGTTGCGTCTACACTGAAGCGCCATAGTGGCACCATTTTAAGTGTAGACACACCCTCAGTTTAGTGAGTGTAGGCCAGGAGTTTCTTTTTTTTACTTTTGACCTTGACCAAGAGAGAGTCCACCAAGGAGTGGTAAATTGAGTTTGGCTAGTCTTAAGGAAGTACAGAGACCAAATTGGTTTCTTTAACCACAGCTTCACTGCTACAACTTCTTTCTTAAATCTCACCATGATAGGTATTATTCTACTCTTCTTAGCCCTACTCACCCACACACATACAAAGTGTGAGTTTTACAAGTGATATCACAACAGAGGAGATTATCGAGCCAGGCTTACAACTAACAATAGCAGTGCCCAGTAGCATGTCTTTATCGTGTGCGGCCCTCACTGATGTAGATGGCAGACTTGGAGTTTAGGGAACTATTAATGATGCCATTTCCCAGAAACATATAAACTCACTCAAACAACACCCTCACACCCTAACAAGTATCCCTCCCTTATGACAACAAGAAAAGAGTTCACAGTTCTCCTGCTGCGTGGTTCTTTGGGATCTTTGGCTCGCGTGACTGCAGTTACTGGAACCAGGCGATGGAGTAGCTTGGTCAGGGTTCTTGATGCCCACAGAGTTCTCTCAGACAGTAGCATATTGGTCAGGGAGGTATAGCCAATGAGTGGAGTCTTCACTTCTTCGTACTCAAAGGGAACTAAGAGGGGTTCTTTTCATAGATGTTGTTGGTGACCCAAGAGAGCACATGTCTCTTCTCCAGGGTCTTGATCTTCATAGTGGAGGGTGATTCCCACTTACACCATCCTATGGTCCACCTTCATAACTCGTTCAGTGGCCTGTGCCTTCCAGATACAGTCAATATGGCCCAGTCCTCTCACATGGGCAAGCATCAGGCCTGTGGGCTCTATGGAAATTCCCACTCGGGGATAACCATTGTCCCAAAAAATCCTCTGTTGCAACTGCAATGTCTGATGGGCCATCTGGTGGCTAATAAGGCTTGAGCTCCAACTGAAGATTTTCCCACACTCAACACGTTTGTATCGTTTCTCTTTAGTGAAGATTCGTGGCTGGATCATGATTGCATTAAGGTCCTCCAAACCTCCCTGTCTCCTTGGCTGATTCCTCTGCTGCCTCTCTGACCTGCATTCACTCTCACAGGCTTCTCCTCATTTGGGACTATGGGAAATTTTCCCTTTGGTTCTTCCCGATACTATTCCATGTGGTTCCATTTGCTCAGGGCTGAGTATTCCCCTCCTCGTCCTTGCTCACACCTCACAGTAGCTCCCTTCCCTCAGAGTTTTAACTCGGGAAATGGCATTGAATTGGTCTCTCCTCGCCTCTGGGGAGAGGTTCTTGGGTTTGTTTGTTTGGTGGGAGAGGAATTCAGCTCCTGATTGCTTGATCTCCTTAGCAATTATTTTGATTTATTTTCCCCCTTTCCTAATACGTATAAAATGATGGGGTCTAAATGAGCTGTTACCACTCAAGAGAGAGATCTTGGCGTCATTGTGGGTCGTTCTCTGAAAACATCCACTCCATGTGCAGCAGGAGTCAAAAAAGCGAACAGAATGTTGGGAATCCTTAGGAAAGGGATAGTTAATAAGACAGAAAATATCCTATTGCCTCTATATAAATCCATGGTACGTCCACATCTTGAATACGGTGTGCAGATGTGGTTGCTCCATCTCAAAAAAGATATATTGGAATTGGACAAGGTTCAGAAAAGGGCAACAAAAATTATTAGGGGTATGGAATGGCTGCCACATGAGAGAATAAGACTGGGACTTTTCAGCTTGAAAAAGAGACGACTAAGGGGAGATATGATTGAGGTCTACAAAATCATGACTGGTGTGGAGAAATTAAATAAGGAAGTGTTATTTATTGCTTCTCATAACACAAGAACTAGGGGTCACCAAATGAAATTAATAGGCAGCAGATTTAAAACAAAAGGAAGTATTTCTTCACCCAACACACAGTCAACCTGTGGTACTCTTTGCTAGGGGATGTTCTGAAGGCCAAGACTATAACAGGGTTCAAAAAAGAACTAGATAAATTCATGGTGGATAGGTCCGTCTGTGGCTATTAACCAGGATGGGCAGGGATGGTGTCCCTAGCTTCGGTTTGCCAGAAGCTGGGAATGGGCGACAGGGGATGGATCACTTGATGATTACCTGTTCTGTTCATTCCCTCTGGGGCACCTGGCATTGGCCACTGTCAGAAGACAGGATACTGGGCTAGATGATCCTTTGGTCTGATCCAGTATGGCCGTTCTTATGTTTTTATGTTCCCATTCCCCTTTCTGAGGTTCCTTTTCTCCCTGGCACAGGGAATGACTCCTGTCTGGATTCTCTCTCTTGCCCAGCAGGTGATGGGATGATGAGTAAGATTAAGGAGGAGAATCCTCAGCAGGAAGGTCCTGAGGAAGTGGAACCACACGGGACGGTATTGGGAAGATCCAAAGGAAATGTTTCCCAGACACCCAAGCAAGGAGAAGCCTGTGGGAGTCAGCGCAAGTCAGAAAGGCAGAAGGGAAACCAGCCAAGGAAGAGACGGGCTGAATCCACTCATCCAGGAGGAGTTTTGGAGGATCCTAAAGAGACCATGATCCAGCCAAAGATCCACACTAAAAAGAAATCGTATAACTGCCCCGAGTGTGGGAAAAGCTTCACTCAAACATCAAATCTTATTATACATGAGAGAATCCACACAGGGCAGAGACCCTATAAATGCCTTGAGTGTGGGAAAAGCTTCAGGCAGAGATCAGACCTTAGTAAACATCAGCGAATCCACACGGGAGAGACCCCTTATAAATGCCCCGACTGCGGGAAAAGCTTTAAGCAAAGATTCAGCCTCATCGTACATCACCGAAGTCACACTGGAGAGACCCCTTATAAATGCAATGACTGCGGGAAAGGCTTCACCCAGAGCACCAACCTGGTTTCACACCAGAGGATCCACACGGGAGAGACACCCTATAAATGTGCTGACTGCGGGAAGAGCTTCAAGCAAAGATTCAGCCTCATCGTACACCAGAGAAACCACACTGGAGAGAGAGCCTATAAATGTGCCGACTGCGGGAAAAGCTTCAAGCAGAGCTCGGAGCTCATTTCGCACCAGAGAATCCATGTCGGAGAGAGGCCCTTCAAATGCATGGAGTGTGGGAAAAACTTCAGTCAGAGCTCGGGCCTGATTAGACATCGGAGAACCCACACGGGAGAGAAACCCTACAAGTGCATCGATTGTGGGAAAGGCTTCAGTCAGAGCTCGGGACTTATTAGGCATCGGAGAACCCACACGGGGCAGAAACCCTATGACTGCCCTGAGTGCGGGAAAAGCTTCACTCAGAGCTCAGCCCTTATCGTACATCAGAGAGTCCACACAGGAGAGGCACCCTATCGATGTTCTGTCTGTGGGAAAAGCTACAAGGTGAAGGACTCCCTCATTTCCCACCAGAAACTTCACACAGGATAGGAGGCAAAGGGAGCACTCACAGCGGGGCAATGGGTCTGTGCCCTCCTGAAGCAAAGTATAAACGTGCTTCCTTTGAGGATAGTCTTGGGAGAGGAGCAAGTAGGGGTGGAGCATAGGCACCAACTCCATGGGTACTCCAGGGCTGGAGCACCCACGGAAAAAAAATAGTGGGTACTTAGCACCCACTGGCAGCCCTACGGGTCAGTGCCTCCTCCTCTCCCACAGTGCCTCCCGCCCGCCTGTGGCCCCCCGATCGGTTCCTCCCCCTCCCCCTGGAACCTCCTGCCTGCCGTGATCAGCTGTTCCGTGGTGTGCTGGAGGCATTGGAGGGGAGAAGCAGGAACAGGTGGGAGGAGGGGGGCTTGGAGGAAGGGGCGGGGTGGGGGAGGGACCCGGGGGTCAAGCACCCCCCGGGATCTCTGTAAGTCAGCGACTATGGGGTGGATGGTTTCAGTTTGGGGAGAGGGGGTTGGCGGGATCTGTGCAGTAGTCAGTATAGAGATGTACCACTTCCTGAAGTCTTTTTGGTTTTCCTGTGGCACTTTTCCTATGAGAGGGCAGAAACAAAGCAGCTCAGGACAGGACAATTGCAGGCTGCAGCTACACAGAGCAGTTGGCAGTTTGGTTACCTCATTGCATGTTGTACATAGTGTCCATAATAAAGGATTTATCTTGACACCTCTGCTCATCAGAAAGATACCGCATGGTACCAGCAGTGGAAGGCACCCAGCATGCTGGAAGACCCAGTGAGAGAGGTCACATTGCAATGGCCACTACAGAGCCTTTACAACTACAAGTCACTTCTCCACCCACCCTGAGAATCAGAGGATATGCCTGAAAAGGATTCAAACAGCAGTTTGAGCTGCTTATGAAAGTCAGCCACAGGGACAAATAAAGTGGAGGCTAAGCCAAAGATTGCTTTGATCCTTACCGCGACAGGCACAGAAGTCCCAGATGGTGGTGGAGAAAGAGAGGAAAGTTGTGCAGAAATATCAAAAATGTTTGAGGCTCATTGTGTTCTTAGAAAAAAATGTTACTTATTAGAGAGAGATGGGTCAGGATAAGAACACAGAATGAAGGGGAAACAATAGAGGAGTTTTGTCAAAGATTTAAAGCTAAAAAGTCAGTCCTGTGACTATGGAATCATAAAAGATTCTCTCATTAAAGACCAAATTATCCTGGGGTGTAACAATAAAAAAGGCTGTGAATGGTTATGAAGGGAGATGGATCTGTCACTAGAAAGGGCAATATGTATAGGTAAGCCCCTTTGTTTTCAGTTTAAACTGATTTTTACAGAAAAATTCCCGGGTTTTACAAAAAGTATTATTCCGTTTTTTCTGATTTTCACCCTACTTTTGTATCATTCAAATGTATAAAAAATAACATGTGTTATTAGGGAAATACCATACATGGCATGAGATCTATGTATTACGATCAGACAGTTTGGGTGTATATGCAAAGCTGCCTGTTGAAGTAAGGCTATGTATTAGTCTAGAAGATACACACAATAAACGGGCAGGCACGAAAGTGCGTGCGCATCTGAACGTACTGATGAATCTCACGCCCACCACCAGGGCCGACGAGACGGGGGAGAAGCTGGTACAAATTACCAGGGCCCGGCGGTCCGGAAGGGGGCCCGGCTTCCCCCCCCCTCTCATCAGCCCTGTTTAGCTGGTCCGCCCTTGCTGGGAGGCCCGAAAAAAAAATTTCACGGGGGCCCAAACCCGCTCTCCGCGGCCCTGCCCACCACATACACGTTTCAAGCTGTTAGCAGATAATGGGTTAAAGATTTAACACACTAAAATGGGAAGAGAAGAAAACAAAAATCGGTATCAGAATACGTTACAGAACACAAGGAAGTATTCAAAAGTTTAAAAAAAACAAAAATAGAAAGGGATGAAGTTGAGTGTATGCGCTGCAAATGGTGTGGCCCAATTATTAAATGTAAATATTTATAGGCTAATAGTTCTAAGTCTACAACAGTAAACTGTTTATTCAAATGAAAAGCCTTATTTGGGGATTAGAGATATATTATTTTCTTAAACTCAGAGGGGCACTGTGTTTTGAGTTCTGTTTTAGTTCTGCAGCAAACCACACTGATGAATGGAATTCAAAGCATTAATCTACTGAATACTTTTCTCCCCAATATTTCCGTCCTCCAAAATAAACCCCGATATTTACCCAGAAAAATTATTAATAGTTTTTTGCACTGATTTTCACCTGTTTTTGTTGTGGTAGTAAACACTGATAAAATCTTGGGAAAAATTAAATTAAATAAAAACTGAAAATGAAAGGCCCTATGTGTAGACCAAGCAGCACAACAAACAAAGGCAAACAAAAGGTCAAGAGAGAAGCACAGAGCATATTGCTGTGGTTACTATAGCTAAACCAACAAGAGAAAAGTTATCAGAAATTAAACTGGCCAGGGACAGAAAAATGGAAAGCAGGAAACAACGTCAGTGATGTGGCAACCAGTGTGATTATAGAAAATATCCAGCATTTGGGCAAATATGTAGAAACTGTAATAAACCCAACCATTATACTAAAATGTGCAGAGAAAGCAGGAAAGTTCATGTATTAAGTGCAGAAAGGGATTCCTCAGGTGAAGAGGAACTGCTGTTCTAAAGCAAATAGAGGAGGGTGAAAACTCGAAAGATTGGCAAG
The DNA here is from genome assembly GCA_003942145.1 of Platysternon megacephalum. NCBI lineage: Eukaryota > Metazoa > Chordata > Testudines > Platysternidae > Platysternon > Platysternon megacephalum. Next base: position 477,136 of record QXTE01000433.1, read on the forward strand.
ATAGACACTGGCGCACAAATAAATGTAATAACACACACATTTATAGAAATAGAGCGATGAAAGAATCATGGAAGAGTCAAAAGCATCTATGAAGACTATGATGGAGGAACAATTCCAGTTTTGGGAGAGTGCACGCTGACACTTCAATGCAAATGGAAAATGATAAAGCAAGAGTTTGTGGTGGTAGACAGAGGCCAGCCCACCCTTGGGACTACACATGCGTCAGGAGTTTGGTCTCATTAAGAGGATGCATACCTCAGAAAGACAACGCAGAACCAGATACGAAAGGGTTAAGAGCAGCATATGAAGATGTATTCCCAAGAAATAGGTGCCTCCCAATAACAGACATAAGGCAGTTAGAAGAAGATGCAGAACCTACGGTACATACTATGTGAAGTTTCACACCCCTTAGGAAAGAGGGTAGAAGAAGAGCTGTGAAACATGACAGTAAATGGTAGGATTTGGAGAATAGAGGAGCCAGCAGATTGGGTTCCCTCCTAAGTAACTAGAGACAAAAGGATGGAGAGTGTGGCTGTGTATGGTGCTGAACAAAAAGAGAAAAAGTACACTTGGCCACAAGAAGTGAACTACTATCTGAGATGGCAGGAGCCAAACTCCTCACCAAATTAGATGCATTGGCAAGGTAGTGGCAGATCCTCTTAGACCAATGGTCCCCAAACTTTTGAAGGTCGTGCCCCTCCCTTACCCCTGCCAGGCTCCCCCCTCCCTCCCCCCCGAGCTGGGTCTGGAGGTGGGTCTGGGGCCGGGAGCGGGGCCGTGGCCAGGGGCCGAGGCTGGGGCAGGACCGGAGTCGTAGCCAGACTGTGCTGGGGGCCGGCAGCCAGGTCTGCGGCCAGGTGCGGCTCCACTCCCAGCCTCAGCTCCGGCCACAGCCACTGGTCAGGAATGGAGCTGCGGCCAGTGGCCGAGGCTGGGGGCTGGCGCAGGGCCGGAGTGGAGCCACACCGAGGCTGGTGATAGGGCCAGGCTGGGAGCAGGACCGGAACAGAGCTGGGAGCGGGGAAGGGCTGGGTGTCACTCCCTCCCCACACTCCCGTGGGGGATGGCCCAGGCCCCACCGTGCCCCCCCGGATGTTCCTCCATGCCCCCATAGGTATCATGCCCCCATAGGTTCCTCCATGCCCCCATAGGTTCCTCCATGCCCCCAGCCGGTATCAAGTGGAGTGCCCCAAGGGTCGGTGCTGGGGCCGGTTTTATTCAATATCTTCATTAACGATCTGGAAGATGGTGTGGACTGCACCCTTAGCAAGTTTGCAGATGACACTAAACTGGGAGGAGTGGTTGATACGCTGGAGGGTAGGGATAGGATACAGAGGGACCTAGACAAATTAGAGGATTGGGCCAAAAGAAATATGATGAGGTTCAACAAGGACAAGTGCAGAGTCCTGCATTTAGGACGAAAGAATCCCATGCACTGCTATAGACTAGGGACCGAATGGCTGGGCAGCAGTTCTGCAGAAAAGGACCTAGGGGTTACGGTGGACGAAAAGCTGAATATGAGTCAACAGTGTGCCCTTGTTGCCAAGAAGGCTAATGGCATTTTGGGTTGTATAAGTAGGGGCATTTCCAGCAGATCGAGGGATGTGATCATTCCCCTCTACTCAGCACTGGTGAGGCCTCATTTGGAGTACTGNGACCTCTGTCTTAGAGAGTGCTCCAAGATCTACACTTTCAACATTACCCACTGATTAGCAGATACTGCTTCTGAAGACTAAGCTGCCTTTCTGTAGAGGTTCAGTTCCAGCAGTCTTTCACTGTCCAGTAAGCCAAATGCTGGAAGGTCTGGCAGATGTCAGAGTGTACATTGATGATATACTGATTTGGGGCAGCACTGCCCTTGAACATCAGGACCCACTGAGGAGAGTACTGGAAATTGTAAGAGCTAAGAATCTTACACTGAAATGACGTTAATTTCAAACCATGGAAATAGCCTTCTTGGGAAAGAGACTGACAGCAAAGGGAACCAAAGATTCAGGCAATACTGAACAGGCCGACACCTGATGATAAAAGGGGAATTCAAAGGCTGCTAGGCATGCTGCATTATGTCAGCAAGTTCATACCTAACCATACAGCTCGCAGAACTCATCTATGATGTCTCTGCCACAAGGACACCAAATGGAAGAGCGTTCAGTGATTTAAAGCATATTATGACATCAGCTCCAATACTGCAAACTCTGCAAAGTGTAGGACTGGAAAAGAGAAGGCCACTACTGGGATATACTTTGTGGAAAGTCCAAGGCTGCCTCCTAGTGGACAAAATCCAGGCTCTCAAAGCATGCCCTATCCCAGCCACAAAGAAACAGGTCTGAAGGTTTTGGGGACATGCAGTTTACTACTGCTGATTTGTACCAGGGTTTTCTATGATAGCAGTCCCCCTCATTAACCTAATTAAGGCCAGTAGCCCCCAGGAAGATTCACTGGCCTGCAAAAGGGCTTTTGAGAAGTTGAAAAACCATCTGTCCTGTTCAGTCCCAATACTTCAAAATACTTCATTTTGCAGACTGACATAATCCCAGGTCGTTAATGGAGTGGAAGATACTGTACTCTATCTGAGCAACGAACTGTTCCCTTGGGAGTGGGCATATTCAGTAACAGAAAAGAAAATACTTTATGACACAGAAGCTCCTTGGCAAAGGATCCCCTGTTCTTTGCCAAAATTTTGACCTCAGACCTGACAAACTCACTGCACCAAACACATCTTGCAGAATATTGATACATAAGAGTAGCATGTAAGGTATCTACAGAATGCTCATAACTTGTGAAGATTCATAATCATTGTGAGATGTATGTACAGGTAATATTTAAGGAGTAATGTATTGAGATTGAAAGTATGCTTCATGGACTTGGAATAAAAGTTAGTCACCATGGAATAATATGTCTTGGTGATGGGCAATTCAAGCAGAGGGATGTTGACACCTCACCCTGGTTAGTCAGTGATGTAATCCTTGCTCCATCCCAAGACTTTCCATGGAAAACCATCAGAGACAACTGTAAACTGTCTAAAACACTTGGAGATAAAAAAGGAATATTACAACAGACTGAATCACCCTGCCTCTGAACAAAGACTGGTCCAGTATAATACAGAGTGAGGAAAGGCACTCCAGATTCATTCAGTGAGGAAACAGCTTGTGGAATGAGGGTGTTTTTATCAAAGTTTTAGTTCCTGGTACCTGTGAAGCCAGCCAGCTCTGCAACAGCCTGAACTTTTGGCAGAAAACCTACTTCATGATTAGCTAGGAGAAGTAACAAGTAATAAATGTTGACCCAGGTTCATGGTTTATGATTTTGTTGTGTATTGTAACCATTTGTTTCTATCGCTCGCTCTTGTTTCTAGGTAAGTCTCCTGTCTTTTAAAATAAACCTACTTTTGTTTCATTACAAGCATTCACAAGCTGTGTGGTTTAAAGTTAAACTGGGGTCAGTAGCGGCGCCAGCTTCGCCGGCGCCCTAGGCGGCGNGACCTCTGTCTTAGAGAGTGCTCCAAGATCTACACTTTCAACATTACCCACTGATTAGCAGATACTGCTTCTGAAGACTAAGCTGCCTTTCTGTAGAGGTTCAGTTCCAGCAGTCTTTCACTGTCCAGTAAGCCAAATGCTGGAAGGTCTGGCAGATGTCAGAGTGTACATTGATGATATACTGATTTGGGGCAGCACTGCCCTTGAACATCAGGACCCACTGAGGAGAGTACTGGAAATTGTAAGAGCTAAGAATCTTACACTGAAATGACGTTAATTTCAAACCATGGAAATAGCCTTCTTGGGAAAGAGACTGACAGCAAAGGGAACCAAAGATTCAGGCAATACTGAACAGGCCGACACCTGATGATAAAAGGGGAATTCAAAGGCTGCTAGGCATGCTGCATTATGTCAGCAAGTTCATACCTAACCATACAGCTCGCAGAACTCATCTATGATGTCTCTGCCACAAGGACACCAAATGGAAGAGCGTTCAGTGATTTAAAGCATATTATGACATCAGCTCCAATACTGCAAACTCTGCAAAGTGTAGGACTGGAAAAGAGAAGGCCACTACTGGGATATACTTTGTGGAAAGTCCAAGGCTGCCTCCTAGTGGACAAAATCCAGGCTCTCAAAGCATGCCCTATCCCAGCCACAAAGAAACAGGTCTGAAGGTTTTGGGGACATGCAGTTTACTACTGCTGATTTGTACCAGGGTTTTCTATGATAGCAGTCCCCCTCATTAACCTAATTAAGGCCAGTAGCCCCCAGGAAGATTCACTGGCCTGCAAAAGGGCTTTTGAGAAGTTGAAAAACCATCTGTCCTGTTCAGTCCCAATACTTCAAAATACTTCATTTTGCAGACTGACATAATCCCAGGTCGTTAATGGAGTGGAAGATACTGTACTCTATCTGAGCAACGAACTGTTCCCTTGGGAGTGGGCATATTCAGTAACAGAAAAGAAAATACTTTATGACACAGAAGCTCCTTGGCAAAGGATCCCCTGTTCTTTGCCAAAATTTTGACCTCAGACCTGACAAACTCACTGCACCAAACACATCTTGCAGAATATTGATACATAAGAGTAGCATGTAAGGTATCTACAGAATGCTCATAACTTGTGAAGATTCATAATCATTGTGAGATGTATGTACAGGTAATATTTAAGGAGTAATGTATTGAGATTGAAAGTATGCTTCATGGACTTGGAATAAAAGTTAGTCACCATGGAATAATATGTCTTGGTGATGGGCAATTCAAGCAGAGGGATGTTGACACCTCACCCTGGTTAGTCAGTGATGTAATCCTTGCTCCATCCCAAGACTTTCCATGGAAAACCATCAGAGACAACTGTAAACTGTCTAAAACACTTGGAGATAAAAAAGGAATATTACAACAGACTGAATCACCCTGCCTCTGAACAAAGACTGGTCCAGTATAATACAGAGTGAGGAAAGGCACTCCAGATTCATTCAGTGAGGAAACAGCTTGTGGAATGAGGGTGTTTTTATCAAAGTTTTAGTTCCTGGTACCTGTGAAGCCAGCCAGCTCTGCAACAGCCTGAACTTTTGGCAGAAAACCTACTTCATGATTAGCTAGGAGAAGTAACAAGTAATAAATGTTGACCCAGGTTCATGGTTTATGATTTTGTTGTGTATTGTAACCATTTGTTTCTATCGCTCGCTCTTGTTTCTAGGTAAGTCTCCTGTCTTTTAAAATAAACCTACTTTTGTTTCATTACAAGCATTCACAAGCTGTGTGGTTTAAAGTTAAACTGGGGTACATGGCTCCTTTGGGTGCTGAGGATCTGGGATTTCTGCGAGTAGCCAGTATCAGGGGCTGGCTATCACGGTGAATGATTCAAAGGGACTCAAGGTCAGGGGTGCACTTCTTGTTAAGCTGCAAGGCAAAGACAGGGCTGGCCTCACCCAGAGGAGAGGGCCTGAGTGGCTGACAGGCTGATGGTGTTAGGTGGCTGACAGGCTGATGGTGTTAGGGAGCTAACACCCTGTCACGGAGTGTGGGGGAGTCAGCGCCCTGTACCCCCCACTTCCTGCAATTCACCGTGACTCTCAGCCCGCCAGTAAAACAGAAGGTTTATTAGACGACAGGAACACAGTCTAAAACAGAGCTTGTAGGTACAGAAAACAGGACCCCTCAGTCAGATCCCTCTTGGGGGGGTGGGAAGCCCAGACCCAGGTTCTGGGCCTCCCCCCGTCTCCCCAGCCAGTTCCAAACTGAAACCCCTTCCCGCTGCCTCCCCCAGCCACACCCCAGCCCCTCCTCCAGCCTTTGTCCATTTTCCTGGGCAGAAGGTGTCACCTGGCCCCAAACCCCCCCGGCTCAGGTTACAAAGGGCAGCCACCATCGTTTATGTGCTGGCCGTCAAGTATCATCCTTCAGTGAAGTCACACCCTTATTTCCCATCCCCATCTAGTATTGGTGCAGTACCCCAGGGAAACATAGGCAGGCCCCGTGTTAGCAGAAGACAATAAACTAGTAAAACTCCCATGCAACATTACCAGGTTAATACTCCCTACTCCGTCACCCCCCCCCCCCCACCGACGCCAGGGAAGGCTCCCTGGGAGCCATTTCAAGGGGGAGGGCGTGACATGGGGTATACAAACCCCAGCCTGGACAACATGGCTGTTACCAGCTGTGAGCAGTCGAAGGGTGGCGGGGAGCTTAGGAGCAGTCGCAGACCCCAGAAACCAGCAGGAGGAGATGAGAACTTCATGGCCACCCACACCAGGGCACCAGCTGCCCCTCACTGCCTGGCTTCGGGTTCCGGACTCCAACCTGGCCAATGGGCGGGGCCTCGGGGAGGGGGAGAGGAGGAGGTAGGGCCTGCACTTACCTGAGGATGAGCAGGGGGTGAGGCCATGGAAAGGGGCGAGCCCTTGTGGCGCCCCCCAATTTCTGTCTAGCCCACCTCAGTCCCCACCCAGAGAAGAGGCTGGCACCACCCCGCTCTGTGTGCTTTTTATGGGTTTCATGACAAAGGATAATCAAGCAGATTTTCAGACTATCACTGAGCCTACTCTAACTTCACTAAAATAATTAAGAATGAACCAATCCAGTGAACAAACTGAGATGGACTCAATATATCAATGGGTTAACATTGATGTTGGCTTATCATCAGATTCATGGTTTGGCCACTACACCGGTAGTTCACTGTCTGTCCATAGGCGCGCTGTCTCAGAACAGGGTGTGCAGGCAGAGTATGTTACAGGCACGTCCCCAAAGCCCAGCCCCTTTCAGCAAAATCCCATGTGGAGGGCTGAGTGTTACTGGGGAAGTTAACTGCTTTCCTTAGGGGTGGGGTTCTGATTCTAGTTCCTGAGTAATTTGCTCATCCGTTCCCTCAGTCATGGGCATTACCTCTGTTCCCAGCAATTCCTCTAGAAAGAGGCTCACTTGTGCTCCCATGTCTAGGAGCCCTGTACACACGGCAGCAACTGGCATTTCCATTTTGAGGTGCCCTTCGTTGGGGTTTGACTGGCTGAGTCTCTACCGCCTCCTGCCCATTCTAGGGTCCACCTTCCGGCTGTTTGCCAGCACACCCAGACTGCTGCAGGTTAGACACTTCGGGATGGGGAGCGGCCCATCTTGTTCTCCTCAAACGTCCCCTAGTGGTTCCCTTCCCCCTGGAGAAGAGTCACCAGGATGCAGACATCTTCAAGACACTGTTAGAGCAAATGAAGATGAGAGGGCACTGCCAGAGCTGGTCCCAGTGCCAAGCCAACTCAAAGGAGAGCTGATGAAATGACCTGAGGATGAACCCCGGGAGGCTGACCTGCCTCCAGAAGGGGGTGGATGGGTAAAAACTTAGCCAGTCAGACCCCAGCATCACAGGTGTCAGCTGAAAGGCGGGAGTGAATGTTGGACAGGCTTGCATGAGTTTGGAAAGAGATCATAGAAATAGGACTGAGGACTTGGGGTCTGAAACAAAGTGGCTAGTCTAAGTGCTGGAGGATATGCTATAAAAACGTGTATTATTCACTCACCAGGCCACCAGCAGTATGACGGGGGCAGGGCAAAATGGTCCCAGGTCAGAGGCACCTACCCCAAGCAGCTGACTAGAGCCTAATACCAGATCAGGTGGGGTCCATTCATGGATGAGTCCAGACCTCTGCTAGCACCAGATATAAAGTCACAGTAGATTTACTGGTTTATCCACTTGCTACCCTCATAACCCTCTTCCCGAACTGCTCCCTTTTGGTTCTTCCTTCACCCACCACCCACCCACTGCATCACCCACCATCGCTCGAAATGTCAACATCATGGAGGTTAAAAAAATCCAATGCATCATAGGGCCAGCATTTTTATTGTAACTGCAGATGCAGGAAGAGAAAACAATCAATAGAAAAGGTACTCAGCTTTCACTGACGTTGAGATTTCATGAGATAAACAGCCAAATCAGACTTCAGAGACATTTCAAAATGCACAGAGATTGCAAAGCACTCTAAGGCATTTGGCGGTAGAACTCTTACTGCAGAATGCTATATAATTTTGCAGGGTACTTTAGTGTTGATCTGTGGGTGTCATACAAGAGAACTTAAGGCAAAGATGGTGTTCTATTTTGACAGGAACAGTGCACTAGGGGTGCACATCAATTTTCCCTCTATATTTTTACGTCCATGTGCACGAATTTTGTTTTGTGCACCAATATGGCAGTGATGTGTGATGGGGGTGGGACCGAGGGGTGCGGGAGGGGGCTCAGGGCTGGGGCAGAGGGTTGGGGTGAGGGGGGTAAGGGCTTCGGCTGGGGGTGAAGGCTCTGGGGTGGGGCTGTGGATGAGGAGTTCAGGGTGCAGGAGGGGCCTCAGGGCTGGGGCAGAGGGTTGGGGTGAGGGGGATGAGGGCTTCGGTTGGGGATGCGGGCTCTGGGGTGCGGCTGGGGATGAGGGGTTTGGGGTGCAGGCTGCCACAAGGCTGCATCGGGGAGAGAAAACTCCCCCCAGCCCTATCTCACTGCAGCAGCTGGGGGAGAGGCGCCTCTTCCTGCTGCAGCAGCTCCGGGGCCGGGGGAGAGGCACCTCTTCAGTCCAGGCCCCTGTGGCTGCGCGGCCCTTGACAACCTGCTGCGCAGTCACACACCTTAGAGAGAACTTAGGTGCACATGCAATTATTAACCTGCCCCCTACCCATCTGACCCCAGCATACCCTCCCAAACACCCACCCTACAGTACCCACACACACACCTGAAAAAACCACAGCCCCCCAAATACCCATTGAAGTACAGCTCAACCCATGAATGGTACAACATCCACCCCTCATACTGTCAACTCCTAACAAACACAAACATATTTCCTTGGTTATAGAACATTCATTATGCAGAACTATGCTCTAGTCTCAAAGGAGGAGCACAATGCATCCCTAGCCCTGTTTCCTTGAGCAGTTGGGATACTGGGCAGAGGCACTCTCGCCGAACATCCATATCGTTCATAAGGTCCCTCCAACTCCCGCTCCCACCCATCCTCCAGGATTTCTCCCTGGCTCTCACAGTTGTGTAAAACACAGGAGGCACTTATCATATGAGGAGCAGAATCATGAGCTTCGTAAGGCACCGTCACCCACCTTTCATGCTGCACCTAACTGCTCCTTTCTCTTCTTCAAACATCCAGGGAAAGACTTCATATACCAGGGACCCACAGGGCCCCTTGCTGCTCCCCACAAGGGGCCTTAGGAGCTGCAGAGACGACTCAGACACAAACTACAATGGAGCATTTTTACCTCTCTCCTACACTGGAAAGTGTGTGTGGAACCCACAGAAATGTCTCCCCACTAATCTCATCTCCCCAGTGCTCAGCATTTCCTCCTCCTCTGGGCCCCACCAACCACCCCCCATAGAAACCCCAACCATCCACCCACCTGCTGTCCCTACCCAGACCATCCTCAAAGGAAGCACATTTACACTTTGCTTCAGGAGGGCACAGACCCATTGCCTTGCAGGGAGAGCTCCCGACACCTTCTATCCTGTGTGCAGTTTCTGGTGAGACATCAGAGAGACCTTCACCTTGTAGCTTTTCCCGCAGTCAGGCCATTTATAGGGTGCCTCTCTTGTGTGGATTTTCTGATGCCTTTTAAGGACTGAGCTCTGGCTGAAGCTCTTCCCACATTCGGGGCAGTCATAGGGCTTCTTTCCCGTGTGGATCCTCTGATGTTCAGAAAGGTTTGCGAGCGAAGGTTTTCCCACACTCAGAGCAGTTATAGGGTCTCTCTCCAGTGTGGGTTCTCTGATGTACAATGAGGCCTGAGCTGTTATTGAAGCTTTTCTCGCAGTCGAGGCATTTATAGGGTGTCTCTCCTGTGTGGATTCTCCGATGTGAAATAATTTCTGCGCTCTGCTTGAAGCTTTCGCCACAGTCGGGGCATTTATAGGGTCTTTCTCCAGTGTGGGTCCTCTGATGTACAATAAGATTTGATCTTTGCTTGTAGCTTTTCCCACACTCTTGGCATTTATAAGGTTTCTCCCCCATGTGGGTTCTCTGGTGTGAAACAAGGGTTGATCTCAAAGTGAAGCTTTTCCCACACTGAAGGCATTTATAGGGTCGCTCCCCTGTGTGGACTCTCTGGTGTGAAACAAGGCTTAACTTGTGACTGAAGTTTTTTCCGCAGTCAGGGCATTTATAGGGGGTCTCCCCCGTATGGGTTCTCGGATGTGTAGAAACTGCTGAGCTCCGACTGAAGCCTTTCCCACAGTCGGGGCATTTATAGGGTCTCTCCTCTGTGTGGATTCGCCGATGTAAAATAAGGGCTGAGAAACCAGCAAAATCTTTCCCACACTTGAGGCAGTTATAAGGTCTCTCTCCTGTGTGGATTGTACGATGTGAAAACAGGTCTGATCTCAGCGTGAAGGTTTTCCCGCAGTCGGGGCATTTATAGGCTCTCTGTCCCGTATGGATTCTCTGATGAACAATAAGGGCTGAGCTCTGACTGAAGCTTTTCCCACAGTCAGGGCATTTATATGGTCTCTCTCCCGTATGGATTCTCTGATGCTTAATAAGGTTTGAGCTCTGACTGAAGCTTTTCCCGCAGTCGGGGCAGTTGTAGGGTTTTTCTCCTGCATGGATCCTCTGATGTACAAGAAGATATGATCTCTGATGGAAGCCTTTCCCACACTCAAGGCATTTATAGCGTTCCTCCCCTGTGTGGATTCTCCGATGTACACTAAGGGCTGAGGTCTCTTTGAAGCTTTTCCCACACTCGGGGCAGTTATAGGGTCTCTCTTCTGTGTGGACACTTTGATGTACAATAAGGGTTGATCTCTGCTTGAATCTTTCCCCACACTTTACACATTCGTGCGGCTTTTCTTTAGTGCATAATGTCGGCTGGATCACAGTTTCATTATGATTTTTGAAACATCCCCCTCGGTGAGTGGATATAACCTGTCTCTTCCCTGGGTAGTTTCCTTGCTGCATCTCTGGCCTGTGCTGACTCTCACGGGCATCTTCCCGCTCAGGATACTGGGAAATGTTCCCTTCAGATCTTCCTGATACGATCCCACGTGGTTCCACTTGCTCAAGACCTTCCTGCTGTGGATTCTCCTCCTTGTTCTCACCCATCGTCCCCTCACCTGCTGAGACAGAGAGAGAATCCAGACAGGAGCCAGTCCCTGTGCCAGGGGAAAGGGGAACGGGAAGATGGGGAATGAACCAAAATAGCTGCTGGGGAGATTCAAAATCCAGGAGCTGACCTCCTCAAACCCTTCCCCAGGGCTGACACAGAAGGCAATGACCAATTCAGTCTCCACATCTCATCTGAACACTCAGGCCAGGCGTCAGGTAGGGTGGGAAGCTGTAAGCGATGTGTGCCCGGAGAATATGACACCTACTGGGCACAATCCTCACCTGAAGGCGATGAGGCAGAACTGGGGGAACTCAGGGGGTCTGTATGGGAATCCCAGCTGTTTATGTCAAGGACGGATGGTTTCTGTGTTCGTTTAACCAATTCCTCACCTGCGCGAATGTTTCTCAGGATCTGCCTTTCCTCAGAGCCCTGGTGCTCTAGGGTCCATGGCTCTTCACCATTCCATCTGGGAGATCATGTCGGGTTTTGGAATTGGAAATCCTGCTTGGGGGAAGACAACAGGTGAGACTAGGATTTTACCGTTGTTCTAAGACAGCTGTTTCCAGATGTGCTGGGTGGGTGGATGCCCTTGTATACACCAAAGGATAGGGAAGTGTTCCTGAGGACGCTTTGGGGAGGGCAGAAGGGGATTCGGGGATCTCCACGCACTGGGGGATTTTATGACTATGCAACCTCTTCCCCTTTCCTAACCCAGCAAAGACCAGAGTCTTTTCCAGGCATGGAGCCAGTCCCGGGAAGAGAGGGACACACAAAATCTCCATGTATCCATGTGTGCCCATGTTTAATAACACAGAGAGGTACATGCAACCCATCTTCTCCCTTGGAGATGGGATTGGGAAAGTATTAGCATCCCCACTGTCTCCCCCAAACTCTTCCATAGGCAGAGGTGTGAAGGAGACGGCATCTCTCACACAGATTATGGGGCTGATCCCCCTGACATTTAAGGAACCAGGGAAGACCCCTGAAGAGAAGCCAACCCTGGGGAGGGGGAGACATTTCTGAAAGCTTTTGTGAAAAACATGCTGTTTCTGCAGTGAAACCGCGATGCCCGGAGCTGCCAACTCCCTTGATTTTATCTTGAGTCTCATGATATTTAGCTGGGATATTTAAACATTTCCTTGTGATCTCACAATTCCTGGGAATGAATCGGCGCACTCTCCCTTGTTCAACATGGCCGCCCTCTCCCATTACTTTCAGGGGGACAGATGTCAAACTGCCCTTATTCAAGATGGCCACCATTTCCCTACAATTTTGGCATGTGGAAGTGAGACTGCCCTTAACCAAAATTGCCACCAACTCCCTTTGTTTCCAATGAGGTGGAAGCCAGGCTCTGCTCAGGTTATATGGACAGGAGACTGGACAGGACACTAGGAGTGGAGAAGGAAATGTGGGGAAAAGAGGATGTGGGGGTTGGGTGGGGGAGGTGGACTGGGCTGTGTGCAGTGCTACATGGTGGTGGAGGGGGCTATAGGGGTCTGCGTAGCAGCAGCAGGAGGATGAGAGGGGTGGGGAGGGATTTGTGGGGGCCAGATCGAGCCTGAGGGCAGGTGTAGGGGGATGTGTGGGAGGTGTCGGGATAAAAGGAGCACTAGGGAGTATGGGTATAGGAAGGAGGCTAATGGGGGCAGAGGACTAGTGAGTGTGGGGTGGCAGCCGAGAGAGGTAGGAGACTGTAGAGGGAAAAGAAGTGAATATAGGGGCAGGTGGGCAGAGGAGACTGTGGGGGAGGGGGCGGCTGGGGCAGAGAGGAGACAGGGAGCGGGGTGGGTGAGACACAAGGACAGCTCCTCCATCCCAGGAGTAGGGGAGGGTCAGTCCCCTTGGGAGCAGGGAGGCTGCAGTTGTGCATGTGCAGTTGCAGGGGGAGTTTTGCACCTGTAATAAGATGTGCACGTGCACACGCACGCATGCACACAGCGGGCAGGTGCACTTGCGCGCCCACACACACACTGGGAAGGGCACACACTTTGTGTAGGCTGGTGTAAACACACACACACACTCGGAGGGCAGGCGTACACACACACACTACATGGGCCGGCATGCGTGCGCGCGCACACACACACATATATTCTCTCTGTGGGCAGGTGCACACACACACACACACTCTACATGGGCCGGTGTACACACACTCTACATGGGCCGGTGTACACACACACTACGTGGGCCGGTGTACACACACACACACACTCTACGTGGGCTGGCACACACACACACTACGTGGGCCGGCACACACACACATATACTCTACGTGGGCAAGCGTATACACACACACACACTATGGGCAGGTGTACACACACACATACTCTATGAAGGCAGGCGTACACTCACACACACACAAACCCTGTGTGGGTGGCTTTCCGGAAACAGATCCAAAATGCAGAAGGTAAATAAAATCACCCCCAAATGTATTGTTTAAACCTTGTGACAGTCGAGCCCACCTCCCAACTTCCAACCCAGAGTGACTCCTGGCTGCTGTGTGCTTTGGGCTGGCTGTACGCCTCCGAAGTCTGCAAGGGCATGCCCCACATTAAAGAAAGCCCACTGCAGGGATTACATTTCTGGTCTCTTCTCTTTCTCCATTTCCTGCCCCTCTCCCTCCCAAACACCTAGACCAAACCCACAAGCAGCTCACAGAAAATCTCCTACCTGCACCAGCTTCTCTGCAGCCATTTCCCTTCCCCATCCCCCGGGAGGGTGGAATGAGCTGGAGTGAAATGTGGACGTTATTCGGCAGCCTGTAGGGGTGAGAAGGGCGATGGGGGAGGTTTCAGAAGGGGCTTAGTCCATTCCACACCCCGATTCCCTCCAAGGTTCTCCTCCTGCCGACGGACTGTGACAAAGTGGAAATGTTCCATAATATTTGTAGGAAGCCTAGGCGTGCCTCAGTTTCCCTCTGTAGCTAAGTGCAGGAGACATGAGGGGTGTGTGTGTGTGTGTGTGTGAGAGAGAGAGAGAGAGAGAGACCTCGCTGGCTGGGCGGAATGACTGGGTCATTATAAAGAACTTGTTGAAACCGACGTGTATGAACTCAGCTGGAGAAGAAAAGGGAAAAGGTGTCAGGTGACTAGAATATGGGCTACCTTTTGTCTGCACTAGAAACAAGACAGCATCACAATTGCAGAGCTGTAGCTATGCCCAGGGCCGGCGCTCCCATTAGGCGACCTAGGCGGTCACCTAGGGTGCTGCTATTTTGGGGGCGCCTGCGCCCCCGCCGCCCGTAGAAATTTGGGGGCGGGACCTTCCGCCGCCGCTGTTGGGGGCGGGATTTCGGGGGCGGGACCTGCCGCCGCCTAGGGCGCCGGCAAAGCTGGCGCCGCTACTGGCTATGCCGCTGCTGCGTTTCTAGTACAGACCCTTGGTACAGAGATGGAAGGGGTGTAGTGAACCCACCTCTTGGAGAGGCAGTAACTAGGTTGACGGAAAGGCTGCTTTCTGGAGCAGCAGCTCTCACCTGAGTGGACAAAGAAATGGGGAGGGAGCCGGAGATGGAATCCATCACAGCTTGGCTGGCTGATGGCACTGGCTTAGCCAGGATGGACTATGGTTTAAACTCTGCCTAGTCTCTGCTAACCTAAGGACTTCCAGTTTCTGTAGCCAGGTGACTAATAAATTCATACCTTGCTTTGCAAAGGCTGCCTGTGTCGCTGCCAATATTCACCGAACATTGCATCCTGAAGGGTCGCTGTTCAGGCCTCCTGCAGGAGTTTGGCTGGGCTGGATTCGCTGCAGGGAGCCAGAGAGAGACAGGGATCGCTGGTGCCTGAAGACCCAGTCTGGGAGTCTTGGAGGCCATGGCCCTGCCCCCATGGAGCTGTGTGGGTCCTTGGGGCCCAGCCCACTAGCAGGGCCACTCCCAAGGGACTGGTGACAGGCTGGGACATAGACCAGACCCTATGGATCTTTGACACCAACGTTCTAAACTCTGTCAAGCTTTCACACCAGGATCATCCCTTGAATTTGCACCCGCAATTATTTTCTGTGCATTTCTCTCCCCTATCTTGAGTGTGCAAATGGCATCTGTGTGCACAACTACAGTCATTTGCACATGAAAGGGTCCTGATTGAGTACTGAATTTTGGGTGCTAATTCAAAGGCTGTGTTTGAATAATTTGCCCCTTTTGCTTCCGAGTTTTTGGGCAACGTCTGTTTTTGACAGACCTTGATGGCCGTTCTCTGTTTGGATGTCAGGCAATAACTTTTGAATACAGCATGTGATCAATTCCAAAATTTCAGGGAATGTTCTAGGTATCAATGGTCAAAACTTTATTGATTTTGGGGGCAATTGGAAAACCAGAAGGGGGAAACTGGAGACTCTGCCATCTGTTCAGCCCAGCCATTGCTTCTCGCATCTCTGCAATTGTATTTAGATGAATGGTAGCCATTAACACCTTGCATCAAAATAATACACCTATTTCATCTCTGCCCCTCTCCCTAGCAGAGCCTGCAAGGGTGTTATTTCACACTAACTTTACATGTTGTCACCCTGAATGATTTCTCTCCCAGACAAAAAGAAGAGGAAATAATGGCCAGGGTAGGGGGCAATGAGAGGCTGTCACACTTCCTGGGGAGCAGGGAGCACTCTCGACTGGCCACCTAGTAGGACTGCTTTGAAGGGGATCCAAGCTCTTTAGGCAGCACTCGGTTTGGTTTGGTTTTTCTCTGCTGGCGGATCTCCCCCCCCCCCCATGTGTCCCAATATTTTCTTCTTCTCATCTGGTCACCCTAGTGGGCAGCAACACTGCTTCCTCCGTTGGCCTCTCTAGCATATTTCCTGGGCACTGATTCTGAGTCTGCCACTCCTTCTTGGAAATGGGGCTCCTCAATCCACCTGCCCTAGGCCCCAGGACCACCGCTGACCCTCCAAGATACCCCACTTTCTTCAACACACCCTGTCCCAGAACTCCACCCAGAAAATGTGACCTTTCTGCTTTACGGTTTAACTCTCTCACGTGCACACCCTAGTTGCAAAGCTGTCAACACATGCACCCACTTTGCACAGACTAACACCTTTATGCTCTTTCATACTTAATCGTGTAAAGCACAGGAGAGTACAGATCATACAAAACAATACGTACTATGCGCCTGGCCCTGCCTCAGTTTCCTCACCACTCCAGGACAATCTTTGGGCTGGGGTCCAATTCCTTTGGGAGGTCCAGAGTCCCTGAGGCCATCGGGACTCAGGAAAGAAGCAGGCATGGTGTCCCCTGCCTCATGCAGGCTGTTGCATGGTGAATCGTCTCTCCCTTGTGGACTGGAGAAAAAGCCCCCCCGAACAGACAGCCTCTGCCCTTTTAAAGAGATAGGGCAGGTGAGGTAATATCTTTTATTGGACTAACTTCTGTTGGGGAGAGAGAGACAAGCTTTTGTCTCTCTCTCACCAACAGATGTTGGTCCAATATAGACAACTTGTGCCTGCTGATACTGGGGGTAGGGGGGCACAATCTAAAGGGAAGGACATGTGACCGCCCCATAATAATATAATATATGGAGATATACTTATTTCATAGAACTGGAAGGGACCTTGAAAGGTCATTGAGTCCAGTCTCCTGCCTTCACTAGCAGGACCAAGTACTGTCCCTGACAGTTTTTTTTTTTCTTTGTTGCCCCAGATCCCTAAATGGCCCCCTCAAGGATTGAACTCACAACCCTGGGTTTAGCAGGCTAATGCTCAAACCACTGATCTATCCCCCCCACCATGTGTCTTTGCTGTCCAGTGACCCCCTGCCCTGTGCCCTGCCTGGGGCCACCTTGCTCTCCCTACCCCACCAGAGTTACCTGGGGGTCTCTGTCCTTCTCCCACTGTGCCTCACCCGGCACGTTTGGCTGCTCTCCTTGGCAGCTGGGCCCAGGCGAGGAGTGGGGAGGGGCTGCTTCTCACGCTGGCTGAAGCTGGCCGCACTGCGTCGCTGCTCTGTGCAGCGTGGCAGCTGTCTGAGAGAGACCCTGGCTGGGCGGGGAGGTGGCAGGCTGCCCCCTCTGCTCCCCACCCGGCTTCTGGGGACAGGGGCCGAGCGAGCCAGAGCCCTCCCCTCGGCATGTTTCTGGCTCACTCGGCCCCTGTCCCAGGCAGCCGGGCAGGGAACAGGGTGGGCCACCTCCCCAGGCGGGCTCTCTCTCAGGCAGCCAATGCACTGCACAGAGCAGTGAAACGGCTGGTCCCACCCAGGCCAGGGACAGGCGTCAAGCATGCAGGGGACAGGTGCATCGGGAGAAGGGAGCCCCTCTCGCTCCTCCTTGGCAGGCCAAGTAGAAATCTGGGCGGGGGTGGGGGCACTTGACCCTACATGTCCCCCCTACGCATCGCCTATGGGGACCAGTCTTTTGTCCAAGGTGAATAGATTTCCAGTGACTGGGTACTTAAGATACATGCAGTGTTGTTGTAGTCGTGTCGGTCCCAGGATATTAGAGACAAGGTGGGTGCAGTAATATCTTCTATTAGACCAGTTCTGGGTATTTAAGAGCCTTACCCCCTCCGCCCCCCCGGTGTTCTTTTGTCACCCGCCTTTGGGATTTTCAGCCCAGCGTGGATGGGGGCAAACAGGCCGCAGAGAAGGCAGAACGAGGCCCGAGTTTGCAGCCTGACACAGACACAGTGGTTCATAAAGGGAACAGACAGATTCCTGGTTCATCTCCAGGGACAGGCAGAGTCAAGGCTGGAGTAGGGAATGGGGAACCCTGGCATGAGGAGGGAAAGTGAGAAATGGGGGTGCACACAGCCCCTGGCATGGGGGGGGAATGGGACACTCTGGCATGGAGGAATGGGGGGCTACACAGAACCCTTGGCATAGGGTACGTGGGAAGGGGGGGCACTCACATGCCAATGGGGGGAGGGGGAATGGAGACACACAAAATCTCTGGCATGACGTAGCGGGTGGGGGAGTAGCAGGGAATCTCTGCCATAGAGGGGGATGGAAGGGGGCCCCCAGGAGTTGGGGGTGGGGAATGGAGGGATGCAAGGAGCCCCTGGTGTGGGCAAGAAACTCGTTCTGCAGCAGCAGTCAACTGAGCAAGTCTATGAAACAAACACACACCTGGGGCTCTGCCCCATTCATCCCCAGCCCCGTGTGCAATGGGTCAGGCGCATAGAATCATAGAATCATAGAATATCAGGGTTGGAAGGGACCTCAGGAGGTCATCTAGTCCAACCCCCTGCACAAAGCAGGACCTAATCCCAACTAAATCATTACAGCCAGGGCTTTGTCAAGCCTGACCTTAAAAACCTCTAAGGAAGGAGATTCCACCACCTCCCTAGGTAACCCATTCCAGTGCTTCACCACCCTCCTAGTGAAAAAGTTTTTCCTAATATCCAATCTAAACCTCCCCCACTGCAACTTGAGACCATTACTCCTTGTTCTGTCATCTGGTACCACTGAGAACAGTCTAGATCCATCCTCTTTGGAACCCCCTTTCAGGTAGTTGAAAGCAGCTATCAAATCCCCCCTCATTCTTCTCTTCTGCAGACTAAACAATCCCAGTTCCCTCAGCCTCTCCTCATAACTCATGTGCTCCAGCCCCCTAATCATTTTTGTTGCCCTCCGCTGGACTCTTTCCAATTTTTCCACATCCTTCTTGTAGTGTGGGGCCCAAAACTGGACACAGTACTCCAGGTGAGGCCTCACCAATGTCGAATAGAGGGGAACGATCACGTCCCTCGATCTGCTGGCAATGCCCCTACTTATACAGCCCAAAATGCCGTTAGCCTTCTTGGCAACAAGGGCACACTGTTGACTCATATCCAGCTTCTCGTCCACCGTAACCCCTAGGTCCTTTTCTGCAGAACTGCTGCCTAGCCACTCGGTCCCTAGTCTGTAACAGTGCATGGGATTCTTCCGTCCTAAGTGCAGGACTCTGCACTTGTCCTTGTTGAACCTCATCAGGTTTCTTTTGGCCCAATCCTCTAATTTGTCTAGGTCCCTCTGTATCCTATCCCTACCCTCCAGCGTATCTACCACTCCTCCCAGTTTAGTGTCATCTGCAAATTTGCTGAGAGTGCAGTCCACGCCATCCTCCAGATCATTAATGAAGATATTGAACAAAACCGGCCCCAGGACCGACCCTTGGGGCACTCCACTTGAAACCGGCTGCCAACTAGACATGGAGCCGTTGATCACTACCCGTTGAGCCCGACGATCTAGCCAGCTTTCTATCCACCTTATAGTCCATTCATCCAGCCCATACTTCTTTAACTTGCCGGCAAGAATACTGTGGGAGACCGTATCAAAAGCTTTGCTAAAGTCAAGGAATAACACATCCACTGCTTTCCCCTCATCCACAGACCCAGTTATCTCCTCATAGAAGGCAATTAGGTTAGTCAGGCATGACTTGCCCTTGGTGAATCCATGCTGACTGTTCCTGATCACTTTCCTCTCCTCTAAGTGCTTCAGAATTGATTCCTTGAGGACCTGCTCCATGATTTTTCCAGGGACTGAGGTGAGGCTGACTGGCCTGTAGTTCCCCGGATCCTCCTTCTTCCCTTTTTTAAAGATGGGCACTACATTAGCCTTTTTCCAGTCATCCGGGACCTCCCCCGATCGCCATGAGTTTTCAAAGATAATGGCCAATGGCTCTGCAATCACATCCGCCAACTCCTTTAGCACCCTCGGATGCAGCGCATCCGGCCCCATGGACTTGTGCTCGTCCAGTTTTTCTAAATAGTCCCGAACCACTTCTTTCTCCACAGAGGGCTGGTCACCTTCTCCCCATACTGTGCTGCCCAGTGCAGCAGTCTGGGAGCTGACCTTGTTCGTGAAGACAGAGGCAAAAAAAGCATTGAGTACATTAGCTTTTTCCACATCCTCGGTCACTAGGTTGCCTCCCTCATTCAGTAAGGGGCCCACACTTTCCTTGACTTTCTTCTTGTTGCTAACATACCTGAAGAAACCCTTCTTGTTACTCTTAACATCTCTTGCTAGCTGCAACTCCAAGTGTGATTTGGCCTTCCTGATTTCACTCCTGCATGCCTGAGCAATATTTTTATACTCCTCCCTGGTCATTTGTCCAAGCTTCCACTTCTTGTAAGCTTCTTTTTTGCATTTAAGATAAGCAAGGATTTCACTGTTTAGCCAAGCTGGTCGCCTGCCATATTTACTATTCTTTCTACACATCGGGATGGTTTTTTCCTGCAACCTCAATAAGGATTCTTTAAAACAGCAAGAGGTTCTCATCTGACCCAGTAAAGGAGAATCCAAACTTAAAGTATGTCTCATCCTATTTTCTTAACGCTTACTTTATTTTTTTGGCTGGCTCATTTCGTGTAGCTGGCCCATGACTATCATTATGTTCTCCACCGGTGCACCCTTATCATTTTCAGAAAAGAAATCCATCTTTATCAGATTGAAGTAGAGTTGTAAATGGCGGACTGCGTGTATGTTGCTAGGTCACCATGCAGTGAAATGCACCGTTGTCCTAGTGAGAATTAAACCGGATGTATTGCAGCTTGTTTTTTTTTTAAATAAAATAAAATAAAATAAATTTTTTTCTATATTCTGACCAACATATACGATCAAATCATTATATTGATGTAGCTTTTACTTAGATTACGCAAGTCACATGGAGTCAAACATTTACTGAGAATGTGACTGGCGAATGCAGTTGCGCTGGCGGACCACCCGGGAGTGGTGGGCTGCGGCCCATATTTTGGGAACCCCTGCCTTCCCCCTTTTCAAATTGAGAACATACTCTTCTCAGACATGCAACCCAATATCCGGCTATCCACTGGAATATCCTTAGGTGACATCAGTCATCTAAGGGTGTGTCTGCACAGCAGTTAGACATCTGTAGCTGGCCTGTGACAGCTGACTCGGGCAGAAGTGGGGCTCGGGCTGGGGAGCCATTTAGTTGCAGTGTACACTTCCGAGCTCCGCCTCCAGCCTGAGCTCTGGGACCCTCCCACCTCACAGGGTCCTAAAGCCCAGGTCTCAGCTGGCGCCCAGAAGTCTATACTGAAGTGTAGACACATCCTTAGAGATCTAAGAAAAAATGGCTGCTGATGGCATGTTTGTGATTCTTTATGGTTCTTCTTAAGCCATTGAGATTTCAGTAATTCTTTATGGTTCTTTACCAGTTCAACTGGTTGATTGCTAGTGCCCTAGAGAAGTTTTTTGAATTGCAAGGAAAAAAAATCTTTTATTAAACTAATGAGGCAGTAAATATGTGCCAATAAAATGTTGTGAAACTTTTGTAGCCTATAGTTGTGTGTTAATCATAGGGTGTTTAAAATTAGATGAAACAATTGCAGTTAACAGGTTACCGCCAATTCCAGACCTTTGCAATATAAGTCTACTTGCGAAAATACAATTAGTTTATCACTTCCTTTCATACAAAGTAGAAATGGGGCGTAACTATATTCCATTGTAAAGAAAAAGTAAAGCTATGTTTAAAACTCTGTTTTTATTAAAAAATATTAGATTGTAGCAAAAAACCTATGAAAAAGTTCCCTAAAAAACAAACCAAGAACAGCGCTTTGAAATGGTCCCATCAGTGAAATATTTGGAACTGTTGAGGAGTAATAACCTAAGAAGGGCAATTACAGAGCTAAGTCTCCAAACAATGCTGTCGGCTCACTCAGAAGGGGGGTACACTGGCACTGAAGAGGTTCAACCATTTATGCTTAAGCATGTCTGGCCAGGGTAAAGATATTGCCATGTTACTTATTATTTTCTAAGTTTCATTGTTGCTGGAGGGAAATAAGTGACTCTCTCCAGCCTTGGCACAGATACCTTTTGCCTCATTGGCTCAAAAAGAACATTGGGGATGCAGCGACACCGTTTCGGTGATACGGGTAGTTGCTCTATTTACCGAGTCAGCGACAAAAACAGGAAAAGAACTGCATGAAATTAATTTTCTTTATGAACTAAATGGATCCACATATTCATTTTTGTAGTTGTATTTTTATTGTCTTATTGGGTCTTTATAAGAACATAAGAAAGGCCGTACCGGGTCAGACCAAAGGTCCATCTAGCCCAGTATCTGTCTACCGACAGTGGCCAATGCCAGGTGCCCCAGAGGGAGTGAACCTAACAGGCAATGATCAAGTGATCTCTCTCCTGCCATCCATCTCCATCCTCTGACGAACAGAGGCTAGGGACACCATTCTTACCCATCCTGGCTAATAGCCATTTATGGACTTAGCCACCATGAATTTATCCAGTCCCCTTTTAAACATTGTTATAGTCCTAGCCTTCACAACCTCCTCAGGTAAGGAGTTCCACAAGTTGACTGTGCGCTGCGTGAAGAAGAACTTCCTTTTATTTGTTTTAAACCTGCTGCCTATTAATTTCATTTGGTGACCCCTAGTTCTTGTATTATGGGAATAAGTAAATAACTTTTCCTTATCCACTTTCTCAACATCACTCATGATTTTATATACCTCTATCATGTCCCCCCTTAGTCTTCTCTTTTCCAAGCCGAAGAGTCCCAGCCTCTCTAATCTCTCCTCGTATGGGACCCTCTCTAAACCCCTAATCATTTTAGTTGCCCTTTTCTGAACCTTTTCTAGTGCTAGAATATCCTTTTTGAGGTGAGGAGACCACATCTGTACACAGTATTCGAGATGTGGGCGTACCATGGATTTATATAAGGGCAATAATATATTCTCTGTCTTATTCTCTATCCCCTTTTTAATGATTCCTAACATCCTGTTTGCTTTTTTGACCGCCTCTGCACACTGCGTGGACATCTTTAGAGAACTATCCACAATGACGCCAAGATCTTTTTCCTGACTCGTTGTAGCTAAATTAGCCCCCATCATGTTGTATGTATAGTTGGGGTTATTTTTTCCAATGTGCATTACTTTACATTTATCCACATTAAATTTCATTTGCCATTTTGTTGCCCAATCACTTAGTTTTGTGAGATCTTTTTGAAGTTCTTCACAATCTGCTTTGGTCTTAACTATCTTGAGTAGTTTAGTATCATCTGCAAACTTTGCCACCTCACTGTTTACCCCTTTCTCCAGATCATTTATGAATAAATTGAATAGGATTGGTCCTAGGACTGACCCTTGGGGAACACCACTAGTTACCTCTCTCCATTCTGAGAATTTACCATTAATTCCTACCCTTTGTTCCCTGTCCTTTAACCAGTTCTCAATCCATGAAAGGACCTTCCCTTTTATCCCATGACAGCTTAATTTACGTAGGAGCCTTTGGTGAGGGACCTTGTCAAAGGCTTTCTGGAAATCTAAGTACACTATGTCCACCGGATCCCCCTTGTCCACATGTTTGTTGACCCCTTCAAAGAACTCTAATAGATTAGTAAGACACGATTTCCCTTTACAGAAACCATGTTGACTCTTGCTCAAGAGTTTATGTTTTTCTATGTGTCTGACAATTTTATTCTTTACTATTGTTTCAACTAATTTGCCCGGTACCGACGTTAGACTTACCGGTCTGTAATTGCCGGGATCACCCCTAGAGCCCTTTTTAAATATTGGCGTTACATTAGCTAACTTCCAGTCATTGGGTACCGAAGCCGATTTAAAGGACAGGTTACAAACCTTAGTTAATAGTTCCGCAACTTCACATTTGAGTTCTTTCAGAACTCTTGGGTGAATGCCATCTGGTCCCGGTGACTTGTTAATGTTGAGTTTATCAATTAATTCCAAAACCTCCTCTAGTGACACTTCAATCTGTGACAGTTCCTCAGATTTGTCACCTACAAAAGCCAGCTCAGGTTGGGGAATCTCCCTAACATCCTCAGCCGTGAAGACTGAAGCAAAGAATCCATTTAGTTTCTCCGCAATGACTTTATCATCTTTAAGCGCTCCTTTTGTATTTTGATCATCAAGGGGCCCCACTGGTTGTTTAGCAGGCTTCCTGCTTCTGATGTACTTAAAAAACATTTTGTTATTACCTTTGGAGTTTTTGGCTAGCCGTTCTTCAAACTCCTCTTTGGCTTTTCTTATTACACTCTTGCACTTAAGTTGGCAGTGTTTGTGCTCCTTTCTATTTGCCTCACTAGGATTTGACTTCCACTTTTTAAAGGAAGTCTTTTTATCTCTCACTGCTTCTTTTACATGGTTGTTAAGCCACGGTGGCTCTTTTTTAGTTCTTTTACTGTTTTTCTTAATTTGGGGTATACATTGAAGTTGGGCCTCTATTATGGTGTCTTTAAAAAGGGCCCATGCAACTTGCAGGGATTTCACTTTAGTCACTGTACCTTTTAACTTTTGTCTAACTAACCCCCTCATTTTTGTATAGTTCCCCCTTTTGAAATTAAATGCCACAGTGTTGGGCAGTTGAGGTGTTCTTCCCACCACAGGGATGTTGAATGCTATTGTATTATGGTCACTATTTCCAAGCGGTCCTGCTATAGTTACCTCTTGGACCAGCTCCTGCGCTCCACTCAGGATTAAATCTAGAGTTGCCTCTCCCCTTGTGGGTTCCCGTACCAGCTGCTCCATGAAGCAGTCATTTAAAGTATCGAGAAATTTTATCTCTGCATTTCGTCCTGAAGTGAAATGTTCCCAGTCAATATGGGGATAATTGAAATCCCCCACTATTATTGGGTTCTTAATTTTGATAGCCTCTCTAATTTCCCTTAGCATTTCATCATCACTATTACTGTCCTGGTCAGGTGGTCGATAATAGATCCCTAATGTTATATTTTTACTAGAGCATGAAATTTCTATCCATAGAGACTCTATGGAACATGTGGATTCGCTTAAGATTTTTACTTCATTTGAATCTACACTTTCTTTCACATATAGTGCCACTCCTCCCCCTGCACGGCCTGTTCTGTCCTTCCGATATATTTTGTACCCCGGAATGATTGTGTCCCATTGATTGCTCTCAGTCCACCAGGTTTCTGTGATGCCTATTATATCTATATCCTCCTTTATCACAAGGCACTCTAGTTCACCCATCTTATTATTTAGACTTCTGGCATTTGTGTACAAGCACTTTAAAAACTTGTCCCTGTTTACTAGCCTGCCTTCTTCTGATGTGCCAGATTCTTTTTTATGTGACTGTTTATCATCTGATCCGGCCCTTACATTATACTTTTCAGTCCTCTGCTCCTGACTATAACCTGGAGATTCTCTATCATCAGACTCTCCCCTAAGAGAAGTCTGTGTCCGATCCACACGCTCCTCTGCAGCAGTCGGCTTTCCCCCATCTCCTAGTTTAAAAACTGCTCTACAACCTTTTTAATGTTTAGTGCCAGCAGTCTGGTTCCACTTTGGTTTAGGTGGAGCCCATCTCTCCTGTATAGGCTCCCCCCATCCCAGAAGTTTCCCCAGTTCCTAATGAACGTGAACCCCTCCTCTCTACACCATCGTCTCATCCACGCATTGAGACTCTGAAGCTCTGCCTGCCTCCCTGGCCCTGCGCGTGGAACTGGGAGCATTTCTGAAAATGCCACCATAGAGGTCCTGGATTTCAGTCTCTTCCCTAGCAGCCTAAATTTGGCTTCCAGGACATCTCTCCTACCCTTCCCTATGTCATTGGTACCTACATGTACCACGACCACCGGCTCCTCCCCAGCACTACACATAAGTCTATCTAGATGCCTCGAGAGATCCGCAACCTTCGCACCAGGCAGGCAAGTCACCATACGGTTCTCCCGGTCATCACAGACCCAGCTATCTACATTTCTAATAATCGAATCTCCCATTACTAACACCTGCCTTTTCCTAGAAACTGGAGTTCCCTCCCCCGGAGAGGCAACCTCAGTGCGAGAGGCAACCCCAGCACCATCTGGAAGGAGGGTCCCAACTACGGGAAGGTTTCCCTCTGCTCCCATTGACTGCTCTACTTCCCTGGGCCGTTCTTCCTCCTCAACAGCACAGGAGCTGTCTGAGCGGAGGTGGGACAATTCTACAATGTCCCGGAAAGCCTCATCAACATACCTCTCTGCCTCTCTCAGCTCCTCCAGTTCCGCCACCCTGGCCTCCAAAGCCCGTACATGGTCTCTGAGGGCCAGGAGCTCCTTGCACCGAATGCACACATACGCCACCCGCCCACGGGGCAGGTAATCATACATGCAACACTCAGTGCAATAAACTGGATAGCCCCCACTCTGCTGCTGGGCTTCTGCCTGCATTGTCTCCTAGTTAGTGGAAGGGTGGTTTACAGGAAGGGGTTTTGGAATGTGGTTCGGTTTATAGGTTCTAGGGGGGGGCCACGGGGAAGGGGTTACGGCCGGCGAGGGGCTCCCACTCCCTTCCCACTCCCCTTCTAAACTCCCTTGCGAAACTCCCTGTTAGCAGCCCCTGTTCGCAAAGCTCCCTGGTCGCTTGTGCGCGGCTTTATAAAGCCCTGGCCTGAGTGAATGCCCCGCCCACTGATTAAGGCTCAGCCAATTACCAGAGGCTTCGACCTTTCAGACCTGCCTCCAACTGCCAGCCAGAGCACACGGTCCCTCAAACAACCAAACAAACAAACAGACTGACAAACACAAGCTCAGCACACAGCAAGTAACCCCCAATCACAAACAAACACACACTACAGACAGTCACTTACCCCACAGATGCTGTATTAGCTCCTCCTTCACCTGGAGAACTCCCTTGCGAAACTCCCTGTTAGCAGCCCCTGTTCGCAAAGCTCCCTGGTCGCTTGTGCGTGGCTTTATAAAGCCCTGGCCTGAGTGAATGCCCCGCCCACTGATTAAGACTCAGCCAATTACCAGAGGCTTCAAGCTTTCAGACCTGCCTCCAACTGCCAGCCAGAGCACACGGTCCCTCAACCAACCAACCAACCAGACTGACAAACACAAGCTCAGCACACAGCAAGTAACCCCCAAGCACAAACAAACACACACTACAGACAGTCACTTACCCCACAGATGCTGTATTAGCTCCTCCTTCACCTGGAGAACTCCCTTGCGAAACTCCCTGTTAGCAGCCCCTGTTCGCCTTTCTAAGTGTAATTTGCATTTGGGAGTAGGGTCGAATCTGTGCATTTTATCTTTTGTATTGGTGTCGATCTAAAATGTGTGCTTATTTCTTGAGCATCATGGCAAATTACAGACACTGCACTAATCAATTTGATCTGGCAAACCACTGGGAGATTCCCAGTTCTCTACAGACCCAAACGAGAGCCCCTGAAGCTCAAGCCAAGACATGTAACTTTCCCCTCCAAGGTGATCTTTGGGCACAGTCCTTTTTCCTTAAGAAATCCCCCCAGAATGAGAGCCATGAAACAGGAATATCAGGACCCATGCAGTTCACGGCCCTGGGCAGCCAGGCTGGGTCCAGTCTCCCAGGTGGGAGTCCCCAGAGCTCTGCAGAGAGTGACTCTCCCCTCCCTGCCCCACACACACCTTTGCCTACACAGCCCTGAGAATCACACTGGCCTTTGCTGCTGCTTTGTCACATGGCAAACTCCTGGGTCGATCACTCCCACTCATGGCTTCTTGTCTGTCTCCCTCAGTCACTCGTGCTGCCCGTGTTTGCCCTCCCATATGGTCTCTGCATGGCAAATTATTCTCACCCCCACCTACCCAGTTTTGCCATCTCTCCTACCCCAACACCCTCCCACTCTCAGACAGTTAGTCCAGCCTCTCCTGGCCTCTCCCTTATGGCCTTCACCAACCCCGGTTGGATTTTCCAACTCTGGGGCTTTCCTCTCCAAGGGCTCCCAGAGCCATTCTCCATCCCCGGCAGGGCTGCTCTGTTTCCCTCCAGCTCAGACAATACCCCAGGACTTTCATGAACACCGGAACTGAGACACCTGGGCTGGTTGTTTCAGTCAGTAACAAACACATGGGATGTTCTGGCTGGGTGGCTCCATTTGTTCACTGCCCTCCACACAGGTCCAAGGCTGGGGTTGTGATAGGGCCCTAGGGCAGGGGTTGGATGGCTCCAGGGTGCAATGGAACTGAGGGGGAGGAGAGAGAATGGGACAGCAGAGTGTTGGGGAAACAGGGGTTCTCCCCGAGTCAGAGATGCAGGCACCACAACAGGGAACTACAGAATCACAAAAAAACGCAGGAAAGTGGGAGTAGGATCCAGGCACCCGATGGAAAGCGAACACCTGGGATGGAGTCTGGCCAGGGGCTTTCAGAGCCCTGAAGCTGCTCTATGCCCATCAGAAATGTCACAATTCTGTCACCGGATTCCTCACTGATCTGGGACAGAGCAGATGGGACAGATGCTAGAGATGCTGCTGGGGAGAAGGAGACGGGCTGCTCCCCATCTGGAAATGTCCACCATCGTCTCTAGGGGCTGGTCCACACTAGGGGCGGGATCGAACTAAGCTACTTCGACTTCAGCTACGCTATTCGCGTAGCTGAAGTCGAAGTAGCTTAGTTCGAATTTGGCGCGCTTACCTCGCGTCCGCGCGGCGCCGCGATCGAAGTTCGCGGCTCCCACGTCGACTCCGGTAACTCCGCTCGCCCTGCAGGAGTACCGGAGTTCGAAGTAGCGCGTTCGGGGATCGACTTATCGCGTCCAGACAAGACGCGATAATTCGATCCCCGATACTTCGATGGCTACCCGCCGATTTCGGCGGGTAGTGTAGACGGGGCCTAGCTGTGGGTGTCCTCTGGGGCTCACCCCCACCCAGGGCTCCTGGATTCTGCCTCTGAGGATGTTTCTCTCCTGCCTCAATTTAGAGGGGAAGGGAAGACCCAAGAATAGAGCCCAGAGGCCGTCAAAGCTGCAAGAGCAAAGACACAGATGTGCCTATGCTCCAGCTTCCAAAGCTGGATGGGCCGAGACATCAGGGAAAGGGCTGAATATGGGGGAAATGAGCGATTCCTGCAGAGGGAGACAACTCACCCAGTCTGGGACACTTGGCCTCTCTCCCTCCCAGAGCGAGAACCCTCAAGAACCAATGAAATTCCCAGGCTGCTCAGGAAAATGAGATTTGCCAGAAAAGTTTTATTTACATCTTATTTGGGGGGAAAAAACACATAATTGAGCAATACCCAGAAAATAATTCAATGAACAATAAACAATCCACTGACACCTGACTATCCAGAAATTTCAGACCCCTGCTCTCCCCACCATGCAGAAACAGGGAAAAATGCCTCCCGGGGCAGCAATTTACAGAATAATCCCAGTGTGCAACAATGTGAACCGAGCCTCTGCCTAAAAACAGGGACCAGGAAATCCAGGTAAACTCTTCGGCTCAGTAAAAGCCTCCTCATGACAGAGGGAGCTGGGATGGGATGGGAGAGTGTCAGAGAATAATGCAATACAGTAATAATAATAATGTCACTCTCCTGGTGACTCCGTCCTCCTGAGATACACAGCACACAAGTAAATAGTGGTGCCACTTGACTTCCTAGGGTGTTGGGCATCTGTTTATTATACTCATGGTTCTTCCTATCTCTACAGATGCAGAGAGAGGAGGGGAAGTGTCTGGCACTATTCTGTGTGGTGTTTCATGTGGCATGTTAGAGAGTTCCTGGTTTTGTAACTTTCCCCACAGACGGAACATTGATAGTGGCACTCTCCCGTGTGCCTTCTCTGATGGACTTTGAAGCCAGATTTACTTTTAAAGCTTTCCCCACAGTCGGGGCAGGAATAGGGTCTCTCTCCTGTGTGGATTCTCCGATGGTCAGTAAGGTGATGGCTGTGACTGAAGCTTTTCCCACAGTCGGGGCAGTTATAGGGTTTCTCTCCTGTGTGGATTCTCTGATGTATAATAAGGTCAGAAGTGGAAGCGAACTTTTTTCCACACTCTGGGCATCCATATGGTCTCTCCCCTGTGTGAGTCCTCCGATGTCTAGTAACATGCCCTCTCTGGGTGAAGGTTTGTCCACAGTCAGGGCATTTATGGCATTTCTCTCCTGTGTGGACAGTCTGATGTGTAATAAGGCCTGACCTCTGACTGAAGCTTTTCCCGCAGTCAGTACACTTATAAGGTCTCTCTCCTGTATGGGTTCGCTGATGTCTAATAAGGATTGATTGGTCATTGAATTGTTTCCCACACTCGGGGCAGTGATAGGGGGTCTCTCCCGTGTGGACTCTCAGATGTCTAACAACGTGTTCTTTACAACTAAAGCATTTCCTGCACTCAGCACATTCGAAAGGCTTCTCCTTAGTGCAGGTTCTTGGCTGGATCGTGGCTTCATTAGGTTCTTCCAAACCTCCCCCTCGGCAAGTGAATTCACCCAGTATCATTCCTGGGGGGTTTCCCTGCTGCTTCTCTGGCCTGCACTGAGTTTCTTGGGCTTGTCCTTGTCCAGGAATCTGGGAATCATCCCCTTCACACCTTCCCAGCAACGTCCCCTTCAGTTCCATTTGCTCAGGACCTGCTGGACAAGGATTCTCTTCATTGCACTCACTCACCGTCTCATCACCTGCTGGGACAGAGAGAGAATCCACACAGGAGTCAGTCCCTGTGCCAGGGGAAAGGGAAGGTGAGAAAAGGGGAACAGGAAAGTGTGGAAACAAACCAAAATAACTGCTGGGAGGACTGACAAATCAGGTGTTGAATCCTGCACAAACCATTCCCCAGAAGAAAGAGAGAAGGGAAAAATCAGCTACCAACCTTTACTGTATTTGCTGTTTTTCAAGATGTTGCGCATGTCTATTCCACTTCACGTCTATTCCACTTTAGGGGTGTGCATGACACTGTAGTGGGCGAGTTTTCTGTAGTGGTACATGCGCCATGCATGTCTTCATGCATCCAGCTGACAACATGAAGGGCAGACCTGCCCCGGGCATCATCTCAGTTCATTTGCACCAGCATCCTAACATAATGGACTCTGAAGCAGAAGGGAGGAGGACGGGTGGTGGAATAGACATGTGCAACACATTCTGGAAAACAACCAGTGTGATGCTGTATGGAATATGGGTGACCATTTATAATATTATCAATATTAATATTACAAAATTGCAGTGAATCATATGTCATATAAAGTATCAGTGAAAAAGTTATGATTTGCTAAATATGATAAGCTTGTTTATATGTATGTACCATCTTTGTATCATGAGTTATAAATATGTGTGGTATAGTGCTAGCTCAAACTTGTGCTGTGTATCTGGGTGACCCCCCCTCCCCCCACAACAGATTGGCATCAGTACTATCCAGCCTGCTTACTGGCCTATCAAGGGCAATCAGCTGTACAACGAACCCATTGAGAGAAGGCAGAGGCTATGCCTATGAGTCAGCAGGACATGTAGGGACATGCCTATAGACAGGGGACTCTAAGTACCTGTCCATGCCCATGTGCTGTGAGCTTGTGTTTGAGACAAAAGATGTACAAGCCACATGGCAGAGAATAGAAAAAGGCAGAAGCATTACCTCCATTTTGTCTTCAATCCTGCTCCTCACCTCTGGAGTAACTTCTCTACAAACTAAAGCTTTGAACAAAGGACTGATAGACCCATTCAAGTTTTGTATGTGTTTCAGAGGAACTTTTGAGCCAGCAAACTCACCAGTGTTGCCAAGAACCTGACATATGGCATTGGAAGCCATATAGTATCTCTTTGCATTGACCATTTAACAACTCTCTTATTGTTCTTTTCTTTTCTAATAAATCTTTAGTTTTAGATAGTAAAAGATTGGCTGGCAGCGTGGTATTTTGGGTAAGATCCAAACTAGTATTGATCTGGTAATGTGGCTGGCCCTTTAGGGATCAGAAGAACATTTTGTATAGTGAATAGAGTTTTAAGTAACTTCTCACTTTACAGGACTTTGCTGACTGGGAGCCAGTGACTGGACTGGATGAAAAGGGGCTGTGTGATGGCTGCTTTTTTTTTTTTTTTTAGCTTCTTCATAACTAGCGTGGGGGATCAGAAGCACAGTTTGTGACTGGTTCGCTAATCTACCTCCAGTGTTAACCACCAGTTTTGGGAGAATCTGCTCTCTTCTTTGCAGCCTTCCCCTGACTTTGGCATTTTCAGTGTGGGCTGCCCTAGGCACCTCGGGTCACATAGGTATCTAATTTTTTTTTTATCTTTGAGTGATTTCATGTGTCTATTCCACTTCAGGTGACTCCCAAGCAGTGTTCTATGGAGGAGGGTTCAGAGTCTATCTGCAAAGCCACTGTAGACCAGCCTTTCCAAAGCTAGCAGAGTCTCTGGAAGTGGCTGAAATGTCACAGTGCTTGGGAACAGTGTGAATTGAAGACCAGGTCACTGCCCTGCAGATATCTTGGATTGAAATATCCCTTAGGAAAGCTGCAGAGGCTCTCACTGAACATACAGTCAGCTTGGAAGATAGTTTTAACTGTGCAACATCATAACTTGTAGTGATATGGGAGGTGATCCACCAAGAAATTCACCATAAGGGAACCTCCTGCCCTTTCATTCTCTCCACGCAGGAAACAAAGAATTGAGGCAAAGACTGAAACTGTTTTGTCCTGTCCAGATAAAAGGCAAGGGCCCAGAAGATGACCAGAAAATGCTGTTT
This sequence comes from Platysternon megacephalum, assembly GCA_003942145.1. Taxonomy (NCBI): domain Eukaryota; kingdom Metazoa; phylum Chordata; order Testudines; family Platysternidae; genus Platysternon; species Platysternon megacephalum. The sequence goes on from QXTE01000433.1 coordinate 509,516, forward strand.
CTCCTCAAGCTTACATGATGTGGTTTGGGGGAAAAGGGAGGTAAAAAGATGGTTTGGTTGAGATGGAAATCGATAACCACCTTCGATAAAGAACTGTGGATGAGGTCTTAAAGCAACTTTATCCTCATAAAAATAGTGGAAAGAGGGGTGGGGGGAAGGGTATGAAATTCATGCTTGTGGTTTCCAAACCCTTCTAGTGGAAGTAACTGCCACTGGAAAGACGACCGTAGCTGATAAATTAGGCAGGGCACTTGTCTGGTATTAAACCGAACAGTCCTGTTTTTCTTGGGTGTGTTCGCATCCGGTATTCAGACGAAACTGGTTTTGTCCAGTATCAGACGGGGGATGTCATTCTGAAGAGGGCGTCCTACCCTGACAGCGTGACCCTAGACATAAGGTCACGCTGGGGGGGGCGGCGGGGGGGGGCTCTTAAAAATTCAACCCCCCATCTGGCGTGAGCTCACACACACCAGGCATGAAAAGTCACTCTGGTGAGCATGGGGTCATGTCAGCAGGGACAGGCTCATGATGTTTTGGGAAGTACCGGAATGTCTCATATTCCAGGAGCGCGAGAGTGGCCACCCTAGGATAAGTAGTTAGGAGGACAAAAAGCCATCAGCTCAAACAGAGAATCCCTGGAAGAGACAATACTAAATTTTAAGCTCAGGGGGTGTTGGCTTCGTAACTTGAGAAAAGACTTGTGAAAGAAATAACTAATATTATCTACAGAGTGTGTCTTCACAGCACAGCTAGTTTGAGGTATAATGTGAGTCTTCCCGCAAACTTAATTCCCACCCACACAAAAATTCTTGGAAAACAGTCTGGAGAAGCCAGCCTAGAAGCTGGAGGGATGCTGCATGGGTTCCAGCCCAGCTATTGCATGTACCCGTATGACACGGGGTTCATCTGCAAGATCATGGAGATCTACTTCTAGATCTACCATTGTGGTATCATCTCCATCGAATGCTCTGTTTTGTCACTGAAGAATGTAATGGAGAGAATCTAGATCTCCCTCTAGAGTAAGAAGTATAGGGTTCTTCTTCTGAATCTGATCATGAATATGGGCAGTTGGTTGCCACCGGTGGTGTGACACTAGGAGGAATCACCGGAGTACAGCCTCTGGATCTGTGCCTGTTGGCAGAAGGTTTAAATGTTGGTACTGATGGCTTGAGTCCTGTCGGAACCATCTGTATACAAGAAACCGGTACCGGAGGCTTCAAAGGTACAGAGGACGCCATGGCTGATGGTATCGGTCCTACAGACTTTCTAGCCAGTGCTGAGGGCAGCTCTGGCTGTAATAAAGTTTGTACCCTATGAGTAGTCAGAGTTGGGTCTTGTTGCAGCCAAGGGGAATTCGGGACCGACAGACAGAGCAAATCTCATGACATCTCAATAATATTTTGGCAGAAGTTCATGACTCTAATAAATTGTCAGAGCCAATCTTGAGGATACCTGCACTGGTCCTGGAGTCAATGGCTGGATTTCCTGCCCTGATTTCACTGTCGATACTGGGGAGCAGCTAGTCTCTACTTGTGCTGTAACCTGACTGTTCCCATGAGGACTCTGCTGAGGCTTTTCAGTTCCCAGAGTCTGGTTCTGAAGAAGAAAAAGCTCTTTGATTTATAAGTCAAGGCTTGCCCTGAGACTGACTTACAGCTCTTACAAGACATGGTGGGAGAAGGGGAACAATTCCTCTTCTCTTGTGTCTGTCTCTGACTTCAAGCCATGAGGTGAGTCAGAAAGATCCATAGGAGAACTCCTGCCCTAGGACAAATCACTGGACTCCAGATGACTGAGGTCTGAGAAGGGATGCACAGCACACTCCATATGGTAATATTTTACTCTTATGTCCCTAGATTTTTGTGTTCTCCTCTTGAAAGATCTACAAATAGAGCACTTGTCTCTCATGTGCCTCTCAGCGAGGCAAAATAAACAATGAGCGTGAGGGTCGTTCAGTGGATTAGACACCCTGCAAGTGAGACACCCTGCTGAACTCCAGGAGACTTTGGCATAACCAAGCCCCCCTGGTACCAGGTAAAAGAGCCCCAGAGAAAAACAAGAACAAAAGCTTCATAAAATAAGAAATAAACAAATCTCCAGTGGGAAAAGCATGGCTAAAAAAATAAGCTACCAGAACTATTTATATGGAGAAAACGTTTCCTCAGAAGAAAAAAAGGGAATCCCTGAACAGCAGCCGATGGAGAACTCTGACCACCAGACACTGGTGGTGAGAAGGAGCTGTGAGGGTGCTGGGGTGGATACACGAGAACATGCATGGCAAACTGACAGATACCACCAGGGAAAGCTCTCTGGCTACAGATCACTGAGCATTCACACACCTAGAAGGAGAACACCCAATTCTTCCTCCACATTCATCTGAACACTCAGGGGGCAGGGAGCTACTGCCAGGTGTCAGTCAGGGTGTGTGGAAGGCCATGAATTACGTCTGCCATGAGGTCACGACACCTGCTGGGCACAATCCTGACCTGGGGGCAATGAGTTAGAACTGGAGGAGCTCAAGGGGCGTCGGAATCCCAGCACTTTAAGTCAGTGAGGGATGGTTTCCACATCCGTTTAACCAATCTCTCACCTCTGGGGATGTTTCTCTGGATCTCTCTAGCCTGGGACCCCTGGAGATCAGGGACCCATGGCTCTTCCCCTTGATCCAGCTGGGAGATCACGCTGGGCTTGGGAATTGGAAAACCTGCTCCGGGAAAAGAAATGAAGTGAGATCAGAGTTTTACAGTTGTTCTGAGACAGCGGTTTCCAGATGTGCTGGGAGGGTGGATGCCCTTGTATACACTGAAGGGATGGGAAAGTGTTCCTGGAGACTATTTAGGGAGGGCAGAAGGGGATTCAGGGATCTCCACGCACTGGGGGATTTTATGACTCTGGCACAGTGCCACTGTGCAAACTCTTTACACCTTCCTAACTCTGCTGAGCCTGCAACTATGGGGCTGATCCCCCTGAAATCTAAGGGATCAGGGAAGAACCCTGAGCAAAAGCCAACCTGGGCACTTCAAAGATGCGCAGTTTCTAAGGCTGAGGGCACAGTAATCCTTACCCAATGAGGTCACATTCCTGTAATTCTCCTGCATGACGTCCCTGTACAGGGCTCTCTGACCCAGGTCCAACAGCGCCCATTCCCCCTCGGTGAAATACACAGCCACCTCCTCGAAGGTCACGGGCATCTGTATCAACAACAAGAGTCCCCCACTCAGAACCTGCTACCCCAGCCACAGCCCCTCAGGCTCCGTCACAGAAAGAGCTGGGAACATCCCCCTTGGCCACAGAGAGCAGGAACATTCCTGGGGGAGAGGGGAGGGGGAAAATTTCTGAAAGATTAGATTATAAGCATGCTGTTACTGTGGTGCAACCACAATGCCCAGAGCTACTGATTTTATCATGGATCTCACAGTGTTTATCTAGGATTTGAAAAATTTCTCACAATCGCACTATTTCTGGTAGTGAAATCGCACATTTTCCCTTTTTCGAAATGGCCACCTTCTCCCGTTGGAGGGGAGGGCCTGAAGCTAAAATGCCCTTACTCAAGATGGCCACCATTGCCCTACCCTTTGGCATATGGAAGGCAGGCTGTCCCTAATGAAGGTGGCCACCAGCTCCCATTGTTTTCATAACATCATAGAATCGTAGGACTAGAGGGGACCTCACAAGGTCATCTAGTTCATTTCCCTGCACCCAGATTAAGTATTACCTAGATCATCCCTGACAGGTGTTTGTCTAACCTGCTCATAAAATTCTCCAATGATGGAGATTCCACAACCTCCCTAGGCAATTTATTCCAGTGTTTAGCCACCTTGAGAGTTAGGAAGTTTTTCCTAATGTCCAACCTAAACCTCCCTTGCTGCAATTTAAACCCATTGCTTCTTGTCCTATTCTTAGTGGTTAATGAGAACAATTTTTCTCCCTTCTCCTTGTAACAACCTTTTATGTACTTGAAAACTTATGTCCCCTCTGAGTTGTCTTTTCTTCAGACTAAACAAATCCAGTGTTTTCAGTCTTCCCTCATAGGTCATGTTTTCTAGACCTTTAATCATTTTTGTTGCTCTTCTCTGGACTTTCCCCAATTTGTCCACATCTTTCCTGAAATCTGGCGCCCAGAACTGGACAGAATACTCCCGTTGAGGCCTAATCAGCATGGAGTAGTGTGGAAGAATTACTTCTCATGTCTTGCTTACAACACACCTGCAAATACATCCCAGAATGATGTTCGCTTTTTTTGCACAGTGTTACACTGTTGAATCATCTTTAGCTTGTGGCCCACTCTGACCCCCAGATCCCTTTCCACAGTACTCCTTCCTAGGCATCAGAGGGGTAGCTGTATTAGTCTGGATCTGTAAAAAGCGACCAAGAGTCCTGTGGCACCTTATAGACTAACAGACGTATTGGAGCATAAGCTTTCATGGGTGAATACCCACATTCATCTGACGAAGTGGGTATTCACCCACGAAAGCTTGTGCTCCAACACGTCTGTTAGTCTATAAGGTGCCACAGGACTCTTTGTCGCTTCCTAGGCAGTCATTTCCCGTTTTGTCTGTGTTCAATTGATTGTTCCTTCCTAATTGGAGTACTTTGCATTGGTCCTTATTGAATTTCATCCTATTTACTTCAGATCATTTCTCCAGTTTGTCCAGATCATTCTGAATTTTAATCCTATTCTCCAAAACACTTGCAACCCTTCCCAGCTTGGTATCATCCTCAAACTTTATAAGTGTACTCTCTATGCCATTATCTAAATCGTTGATGAAGATATTGAACAGAAGCAGACCCAGAAATGAGCTCTGGGAGACCCCACTTGATATGCCCTTCCAGCATAACTGTGAACCCTGATAACTACTCTCTGAAAATAGTTTTCCAACCAATTATGCACCCACCTTATAGTGGCTCTAGTAGGCTGAAGCCAGGCTCTGCTTGGGGGTTAGCAGACTGGGTATGTAGCTATGATGAACAATGGGAAAATGGGGAGCTAGAGGAAGAAGCAGGGGAATGAAGAAGCAGGTGGACAGGGTAGGGACGTAGGGGGCACAGTGAGGAAGACATAGGGGATGTGTGTGTGCGGAGGGGTGGAATGCAGAGGAAGGTGCATGGTAATGCATGGTGGCGGTAGCTGACTAAGGAGGGATTTGGGGGATGAGTCTGTGTTTAGGCGTCAAAGTGAGTCTGAGGCGGAAAGAGGGGATATGCGAGGTAGAATGAAAAAGGTGCAGGTGGATGTGTGGGGGGGAGGAGGTTAGCCAAGGACAGTGCAGGAGTGTGGGGGCAGGCTGAGGACATTGAGGGACATGCGTGGGGGAGGCATGACAAAGTGGGAATTTTCTGTAATATTTTCATGACTCCCATGTGCGTGCCTCAGTTTCCATCTCTGCTTTACATTGCTACCCAGTGGGTGCAGGAGGGTTAACGCTGCTCCTGGAGCAGCAGAGAAGACATGCGGGGCTGGGAGGGGGCTGTCACCTTGCTGTCTGGGGCAGAATGACTGGGTCATTAAAAGACTGGCTGGAAACCGACCCCCATATCAATGGAGAATCTGAAAAGACAGTGGGCGCCCCACTGGCTGGGACATTCACCCCTGGCAACCAACCGCCCAGAGGAAGGAGATTTCCCCCACGGCTGGGTTGGGAAGTTGAGCAAAGCTGAGGCCCCAGTTAGAGAACAAATGGGAAAGGTGCCAGAGTTAGGTGCTGCCCTCTGGACAGACACAGAGCTCTCACCTTGGACTGACACAGTATGTCTACACAGCAAAGAGAATGCCGCTGCTGGCCTGTGCCAGCCGATTTAGGCTCACGGTGCTTTGGCTGAGGGGCTGTTCCATTGCTGTGTAGACTTCCAGGCTCGGGCTGGAGTCCAGCTCTGGGACCCTCCGACCTCACAGGGTCTTGGAGCCCAGGTCCAACCCAGATGTCTACACCGCAATGAAATAGCCCCACAGCCTGAGCCCCGCGAACCTGACTCTATTGGCATGGGCCAGCTGCAGGTGTCTAGTTGCTGTGTGGACACACCCAAAGAGACAGGGCCGGTAATGGAATCCATCACAGCTTGGCTGGCTGACTGCACTGGCTTGGCCAGGATGGGCTATGGCTTAACCTTTGCTTCTCTGCTCATCTCAGGGCTTCCCCGTGCTGGGTCCCAGTGGACTAATAAACCCTGCTCTGTTTGGAAAAGGCTGCCAGGTGTCACTGCAAATCCTGGCTGAGATGCCTTGGGCCCTGCAGTGTGCACAGGTCTCTTCCCAGGAGTCAGGCTCACTGGGCAGAGCTCACAGCATGAAGCAGCAGGGTTGGAGCCCAGGGGATGACTCTAGGGCTCAGTGAGGCCACGTGGCCTCCCCTTGCAGAAGAGCGAGACCTCTTGGTGGTCTGACCCACTGAAGGGGATCCTGCAAGGCAGTGGCTTTCAACCTTTCCAGACTACTCTACCCCTTTCAAGAGTCTGATTTGCTTTGTGTACCTCAAGTTTCACCTCACTTTAAAACTCCTTGCTTATAAAATCAGACAGAAAAATCCCAGAGAGTCCCAGCACACTGTTACTGAAAAAATGCTGACGTTCTCATTTGTACCACATAATTCTTACATAAATGGATAGGAATATAAATATTGTACTTACTTCTCAGTGCGATACTTGAGCCTGTTTTTCACTTGTGAGCCTTGTCTGAAGCCCAAGCCCCACTGCCCAGGGGTGAAGCATGTAACTGAGCTTCGCAGGGGCCCTCGTGGCATGGGAGCTCTGGGCAATTGCCCTGCTTGCCATCCCCTAACGCCAGCCCTGCACTTGCGACCACGCTAAAACCGTTCTGTGATCCCCATGGAGGTTGCAACCACCAGGTTGAGAAACACTGATCTGGATGAGTTGAGTACCTCTTGGAAGACCTCTGCGTACACCCAGGGGTATGTATACTCCTGGTTGAGGGTCTGTGTACCACTGCTCCCAGGGTCTGTTTAAAAGCTGGAGGTGTAGCACCGATCCTGTGGATCTGCGACAGCAGCTAGGAAGTAGACTGAGGAAGGCGCAGGGAGACTAGAGGGGTGAGGGCAGGAGGTAGGCCAAAGATTGGACACGGGGATGTCGGGAGGGCAGGAGACAGAGGAAGGAGGTCACAGGGGGATGCCTTTGTGTGGGGATGGGAGCAGACCAAGGGTTAGACAGGGAGATGTGTGGGCAGTGGGGAGGCAGACTGAGGAGGGCGCACAGGGATTTGTGTGTTGCAGAGGACTGGCAGGAGAAAGCTGGACTCTGCACAAACTGCCCCTCCTCACCCCATCTCGGTGAGTCCCAGAGCTGCTGCTCTTAGTGCAGAGATGGCCCCTGCAGCCTTATATCTCAAAATCTGCTCCCTCTTCTGGGGCACACCACATTTCAAACCAAAATGCATCAGCATGAGGATTTTAGAGCACATAGAATAATTGACTTTCACACAGGAAGCTGTTCTCATCCTTAGCTAGAAGAGTTGGACCTCTCCTGTGCAATTACTGGCATGGTGTAAAAGCCAGAATGTCATTTTAATAAATACAATTATTGGGGGGAAAAACAACAACAACCCCACACTGGACCATGTTACAGTCACCTAAGAACAATATTTCAGTAATGAGAACCCACTAACAACGCACTGTTATTAGCCCAGCCCAGCACCTTTAAAAAGGAACCAGAACACTTGGTTTCGTGGCAGCTCAGGGACCAAAATGATACACATAATACAACCCCCCAACAGAAGAACACTAGACTGCAGAAAACCTCTTCTGAGCCTACCTCCAAGTGCCCACGCTGGGCAGCAAACAGCTTTATTAATAAAATCGCCCAGAGCACTTGGTTCCAAAGTGGCACAGGGAACAAAAATATGCCAGAAGAGCATTTTAGTACAGAAAATTAATTTAAAATACAGCAAATAGTTAGCCAAACTGGAGAATATTTGAGTAGTAAGAACTGATTAATAGTGCACTGTCGTTAGCCCATTCTAGCCACATCCAGGTTTGCATCATCTATATTCTGAGAGAACAGGGAAACAGGAGCTCATGTTGAATCATTTTCTGCCAGGGCTATTTCTAAACCCACACATATAAATCCCTCTCTGACCTCATATGAACTTTGCCCATACCAGACCTTGAATCAGATGATCAAATTTCTCTATAGAAAGGGCTAAAAATCTAGGCTGCAGGGGAAAAACAGTATATGTGTCAGGTCTGATTCAGTGCATGTGCACACACACACACACACACACACACAGGGTTTTCCTTTAGTGCTTAAGAACAGCAAAACACAAGCTCAGTCTAATCTTCCTCCTGGGTTCAAGGAGAAGGGTAGTGTCTCCCTGGTGGACCCCTCTGCACCCCTCTCTAGTTCCTGAGGGCGAATCTGCAATCAGGGCCGGCTCTAGCTTTTTTGCCTCTCCCGCGTCGCTTCATTCTTCGGTAGCAATTTGGCGGTCGGTCCTTCCCTCCGAGAGGGACTGAGGGACCCGCCGCTGAATTGCCACCGAAGACCCGGACGTGCCGCCCTCTTCCATGAGCCGCCCCAAGGACCAGCTTGCTGCGCTGGTGCCTGGAGCTGGCCCTGTCTGCAATACCTGCACCTGTGTGCAGGGCCCTAGCACCTAACACTCCAAGTGAGGCAGCGGAAGAGAGAAGTGTCATGGTGTTAGGGCCTCTGGAGATGTGTAAATGAGGAACTTACAGCCCCTCTACAGCCTTCCATATTGACTCATTTTGTTAGCCCAAAAAATGGATTCTTGGGTGTTCCTGGAAAAACCTGCCTATTGCCCCCTTGTGCTGGGGCAATGTTACCAGGGTAACCGGAGTTGTTAAGGAAAACACTAACGGACAGGGATATAACATTCTAATAAGGTAATTGACGCAGGCTGTATTCTTTTCCAAAACAGAGTATCCTTTTATTAATGAAGCTAGTAATCCCTCATACAGTACGTTCTAAAAATCCTAAGCAAGGCACAAAGTCCCTTACACAAATCCCCTAGTGCAAGTTTAAAGAGCATTCAAACTACAATGGCATATTGTTCAAATGGACAGTTTGCAACAAATCGCTGACAACAGTTCTTGTATTTGCTTTAAAGGTTACATAGGTCAATTGCAATTAATAACAGAATTTTATGCATTCTTATAAGCACACACACACATCCTATATACTATCCCACACTGTACTATAATTAAAAATAGCAGGCTTACCAACAGATTTATAAAGTATCCCTTTAAATTGCAGGTGCTGCCTGTTTCTCTGCCCTGGTCACAGCAGTTTTCCTCACTCTGTCCTTTCATGCATTAGTTATTGTGTTATTAATGTTGCTACTGCTGCTGTCTCAGCTTACTTCAACTGTCTTTCCAAGCTGTTCTTCTGCCCTCTTGGTCAGCCCCTGTGATCTCTCCCTCTGGCAGCTCTTTCAGCAGATATTCTTGCTGGCTTCCAATTTCTCCCTCCGCCTCCCCCCAACTGCGCTCGCTCCAAATCCACTTCCTGGCAGCCAGTTTTTTATGCTGCACTTTGGCTCCTTCCCTATGTCTTTCTGTTCTTAGCAGCAATTATCTCATTCACACATGCTCAGTACCAACCAGTATCTCAGAGCGATGATTGACAGCTCTGACCTTTAGAACTAGCTGTAACCAGCCAGCTAGTTTACCTCTCTCTCACTAGTCCTGCACATGCTCAGTAGCTATTAACTTGGCACATGCTCACTGCTGCTTTACCTCAGGGTAATGATTGTGTGGACCCCCTACAAACACACACAGCGTTTTGCCAGGACACCATCTTAGACATTTTGGGGTTTCTGTAGGGTGACCATATTTCCCAAAGGGAAAATGGGGCACCATGCGAGGCTAGCCAAAGCCCTCTCCCCATCCACGCGCAGGGCTGGCCCGAGCCGCTCGCCCCCCCATGCGAGGCTGGGATTGGTGTTGCTGCTCACTCGAGCCCTGCCTCCCCCCCTGCATGGGGCTGGCATCGCCGCTTGTCCCCCCCCACATTCCTCCTCATCCCATGTTTTTGACAAAAATGGGCATTTGTCCTGTTTGCTCTTGCCACCTGATCAATTTGGCAAGAGCAAATGGGGCAAATGCCCACTTTTGCCAAAAGAAGTTGGGACAGCTGGAACAGGGCTTAAAAAAGGGACCTTTCCTTAGGGTGCCCAGATAGCAAGGGTGAAAATCAGGACAGAGTGTGAGGGGTAATAGGTGCCTATATAAGAGAGAGCCCCAAATATCGGGACTGTCCCTATAAAATCGGGACATCTGGTCACCCACCTTTCCTGGCCAAAACAGGACGTATGGTCACCCTAGGCTTCTGCCAACTGAAGACTGGCAGTTCCCACCTTAGAGTGAAGTAGCTCCTGCTTGTTCAGAATAGAGATCAGGCAGACAACGTGGAGGCTGGAGAATGTTTCTAGTAACAACATCTGCCTCTTCCTTTGTATATATTTGATAAAGATCAAAATGCTCAAGGAACGCTGGGTGTCTCTTGGTCCCCTTGAAGGAAGCAGGACAGAGGTTCTCAACCTGTGGGGCCCACCTCCCTGAGGAGGCACAGGCATGCACCAGGCAAGGTGTCATTTACATTTTTTGTTTGGCCGGGCAGCTCCCGGTTTCTGGCTGAGCTATAGATGATGCTGCCGCTAGATGCCACTGTTGATAGCGCTCAGCTGCTAGGGTTGGACTGCAGTTCTGGCTGGCCCCAATAGATGCCATGGCAGGGTTGGCTGGCTCTGGCAGAGAGAGGCTACTCCCTGCCTGTGCAGAACAAGAATGTTGCAGCCCATGTGGACAGTGGAGCACTGGTAAGGGGGCAGTGGAATCAGCTGCCTCCCTTCCTTCTCCTGCTCCGAGGAAGGAGAGACGCAAAGGTGAGGGGAGAAGGGCAGGGACCCAGGAGAATGTGCACCCCTCCTCTCCAGTCAAGTGCACTGCTTATATGGAGGAAGCAGTGGAGACCATATTATTGCCTTTGGTGGGACAAGGAGCGTGGCAGTGGGAGACAGTGATGTCACTAGAACCATAATTTAGATTTGTCTTTCATCCATCTCCCTGGTGTCTGCAACGGGGGGGAGGGATAGCTCAGTGGTTTGAGCATTAGCCTGCTAAACCCAGGGTTGTGAGTTCAATCCTTGAGGGGGCCACTTAGGGATCCGGGGCAAAATTGGTCCTGCTAGTGAAGGCAGGGGGGCTGGACTCAATGACCCTTGGGGGTCCCTTCCAGCTCTATGAGATAGGTATATCTCCTTAAAAAAAACAAAACAAAAAAAAAAAAACTAACCAAGTCACTGCTCAGGAAGAGATGGAAACTTTCCTCTCCCAATCAAGAAAGAAATCTGTCAAACAATCTATAACTCCCACCCTTTTCTTCTGAGTCTAACTCTTGCAAGTTTTCCAGCACTCGAGACAAACTGTAACTACCCCAGAGAGGGAGTTTTGGTAGGGTGTGTGTGCGTAATTTTGTTGAGGCATACATTTCCTTGTTTCTCTTCCACACACAGAAAGGAAGCTGGATCCCTACAGGATACTGGGTTTAGGCAATGTTCTCCGTTATTTCTGATCATGCAGAAAATTGGCATCTACTTTTGCCATCTACTGCCCATCAGTCAGTGAAAAAGTCTTGTGAACTTAAGATCTTGCATTTTGAATCTGAAGGTTCATTCTGTTCCTGAAACCTTTTCTCTTCTAGCACTAATTCCTGACTACAGCCTGCTGCTTACCCAATATTTTCACCTCTGCTTCGCTGAAGTATGGAACCCTAACATTTCCCCCCCAGCTTGCAGCATTCAAATCCCATGGGTGCACACCTATGTGTGGAATAAATAGGTCCAGAATAGGCCCCTCAATTTCTAGATCCCTGTTGTTGTTGCCAATAGTTCAATTGGTAGTGAGTGGCACTTCAATGGCAAATGTTGTTATATTTTATTCATTCTACTCTACAGTCAGTTGCCTCTTGACAACTGTCCAGCTGGCGATATGTCTGCCCTTTACTGTGCAAAGCATGATTTGTGCAAAGCTTTTGAAGAAGCTTTAATGAAACCCGCATTTCATAAGTACACAACTGAAGTAAAATAAATGGTTTAGTTTTTATTTTCTCCAGCATGCATAGATTAGTTTATATGAATACGTTGGGACCACTTTCACCACAAGAAGCACTGGATATTTTAAGAAGTCCAATAAAAGAAAAAAATGGACTCTGTGACATGATGTACCTCAAAATAGCACCCTGTAATTATGCATATTATTAATGTGTATGCAGTTATGAGATCTTGCTGTATGGTTGGTACTGAAACATGTTGTAAGTTTGAGAATCTCTACTGCCAGGTGGGTGATAACTGACCAGTAATCAACTCTATGGCTCACTTGCACAAGCCCACACTATGGGGGTTTACTCGATCACTGTGACTCAGCAAAGCTCACCGGGACATGTCTGGGCAAGTGTCTGCTAGGCACATGGACTGAGAATATAAATTGAGGGATGGTGGCATCATGTCTTGGCCTTTCTCCTCCCGCACTTACTCTGGAATCAACAGGAATGTTAGACAACAACTTCACCTAAGGAGACTGGTCTAAGTTAAAGAGGGAAACCTGTGTATTATGAACTGTAACATCCAGTGGGGTGAGGAAAATTGTTGCTCTAAATACTGCCTAGTGTAATAAGGTTTAAGATTTAGATTGTGCATTTATCTTCTATTTTCTTTGGTAACTATCTCTGACCTTTTTATGCCTATCATCGCTTATAATCACTTAAAATCTATCTTTCTGTAGTTAATAAATCTGTTTTATACTTTACCTAAAACAGTGTATTTTGCTTGAAGTGCTTGGGAAACCTCAGCTCAGTTTACAAAGGCTTGTGCATATCCTCTCCACATGGAAGAAGGGGCGGACCGGGTAATAAAATTACCCTGGTCAGGCTTTTGACCAGGGCAGAACGGTAAAGCTGTGGTGTGCAAAGCTGGGGGGAATTGGCTGGTGCCTTTCTCTGTGTGATTTGTGAGTGGCTTTGGGGTATTCCTGCAATCTAGCTGGGTGTGCGGCTCCACGTGCTGGTGTGCTGAGTGATAACAGTGCATGAAGGGGTTTGCTGGTTGTCACTAGCAAAGCATTGTGAGAGACAGCCCAGGCTGGAGAGTTAAGGGGGCATAGTGATACCCTTTTTCCAGGTTGTACCCCAGGGGTCCCGTCACAGACTCTCCCAGCTCCTAACCCCCAAAATGGAAAGCTGTTCCTGTATAGTGATGAAGGGCAAAAGGATAGAAAAGATGACTGGAGTTATGATCTATACAAATGGATCCACAAAGAAGGTATATTCTGCCAACGGAGATCCTCTGGTAAGGAAGACATGTTTTTGAAGACTGATTGATACACATGAGGTTATGTTTCACAAATATGGATATTAAGTTCCTGATGAAAGCGTGAACAAGCGGATTGTTCATTCTTTGGGACAAGCTGAAACACCTGAGCTATGTGTGGCCCATCGAATATGAGAAAATTTCCCTTGAAGTCTCATTCATACAATGCCATGCATACTGTCAGAAGCTGTGAAGTAGAAACATTTAGGCCTGTATAAAATGTACCAGTGAAAAACTGCAGAATCTGATGCATCACCTGCCCACAAGAGAGTGACACTAGCCAAATACAAAATAAACTAATGTATGTGTAACTTCTGCCACAAGGAGTCGGCAGCAACCAGGGCCGGGTTCAATATCTAGCGGTTCCTTTTCAAGAATCCAACACAGAACTGACTCGAGCCTCCACCTAGTAACTTGGGAAAATTACACACCACCCCTGGGCACCTCTAAGAGGCAATACTTCCCGTCTCACAAGCACAGAGTCTGAGTGTAGAAAAGAAACTTTTAATGAAAGGAGAGAAGCCACCTGACATTAATTAAGGAAAATGCTGCAAGCAAGATTCATAATCACAAAACTGTGAGCAGGACACCAACCCCAGGGTGAGTGGGGCAGTTTCTTCTGCTTCAGGTTCCTGAGTGCTACAACCAAAAGCTCCTTTACCATGCCCCTCTGTGCTCCCTCACCACACCTCACTCACAGTGGTTGTCCTTGGTCAGTGAGGACCCAGAGTTCAGAGGTGCATCTGTGTGAGTTCACCTCCCGGGGGAGAAGGCACTTTGCTTGAGCACTTACTTTGGCGTTACTGCCCTGCCGGCCAGCCGCTGTTCCGTTCCACTGCCCACCCCCAGCTGCCATTCCAATGGCTGCCCTACCGGGAGCTGTGCTGCATGCAGTCACCTTCTGCTGCCACCTGCTTCTCTACTGTGACCTTGGCAGGTCAGTCTCTTGAGGTTCCCCCCAGCGCTCAGTGATTGTCAGCTGGGGGGGGGACGGACGGACTTCATTGCTGAAGCAGGCTGGGCAGAAATGCTGTCCCACAACAAGTGATTTCAGCTCTAGTGAGCACTTAACAAAAGACTCCTAATGGAGCCCTACTTAGCGCTATCTTTTAACCATGGGGAGGGGCAGGCTAAACCATGGCAGGGGCTCTGAGGTAGAGCCCACACCTCCTGGCCGGGACACCTGTCCCCACCCCCTCTTACTTTCACAGGGGTCTCCATTTGAGCCTCTGGCTTAGCGAGTTCATTTCAGTTCAGTATGACCCCCTCAATCAGGATAGGCTAAGCATAGGTGCTGACTTTTACTTTTCCCTGGGGGGGACTCCACCCCCTCTCCGCACTGAGGTCCTGTCCCCACTACGCCCCTTCCCCTAAGGCCCTACCTTTGCTCCGCCCCCTCTCACCCCCCGCTCCACCCCCTCTCCCAAGGCCCTGCCCTCATTCAACCTGTTCCCGTCCCCACTCTGGCCCNGGGGGGCCGGGGGGGGGGGGGGGGGGGGGGGGGGGGGGGCACTGCGCAGGGGAGACACATGGGGCAGTCACGTGTCCTCCCCTTCAGATTGTGCCCCCCCGCCCCCCAGTATAGGGAGGCACCAGTTGTCTATGCAGCCAGGGCACCCATATCAGACTTCTGCTCCCCAGCCATTACATTTCTGGGTGGAATATTTCCAGGCTGCCCAACTCCCTGCCTTCACTGTGTTATTTACAGCAGAAACAGGCTGCCCAAGGACACCTGCTTGCTTTCTCTTCAGAGACTGAAAACAGTGATTGTCAACAGGGGGAAGGGATAGCTCAGTGGTTTGAGCATTGGCCTGCTAAACCCAGGGTTGTGAGCTCAATCCTTGAGGGGGCCATTTAGGGATCTCGGGCAAAAATCTGTCAGGGACGGTACTTGATCCTGCTAGTGAAGGCAGGGGACTGGACTCAATGACCTTTCAAGGTCCCTTCCAGCTCTATGAGATAGGTATATCTCCATATATTTAACTGTTGTCACCACACAGCTCTTTCTATACAAGCCCATTTCATTCTTAAAGAAAAAACATACTGAAAACAATAAACGAACCTACATATGCTAATAAGCTTACCAGAGTTCACCTGAATCCTTGTGGAGGGGAAGGGAAGACCCAGAGATCAAGCTCAGTGGCAGTCAGAGCTGCAAGAGCAAAGACACAGATGTACCTGCATTCCAGCTTCTAAAGCTGGATGGGCAGAGACATTAGTAAAAGGACGGAAATGGGGGAATGAGTGATTCCTGCAGAGGGAGACAACTCACCCAGTCTGGGACAGTTGGTCTTTCTCCCTCCCAGAGCTTAAGAACCAATGAAATTCCCAAGCTGCTCAGGAAAATGGGATTTGCCAAAAAGTTTTATTTGCATCTTATTTGGGGGAAAAAACATATAATTGAACAATACTGAGACAATAATTCAATCAGCAATAAAATCTCCACTGACATCAGACTTTCCAGAAATTTCAGACCCCTCCGCTCCCCCAGCATGCAGAAATAGGGAGAACATGCCTCACGGGGCAGCAATTTCTGGAAAAGTCCCAGTGTGCGACAATGTGAAACGAGCCCCTGCCTGAAAACAGGGATCAGAAAATTCAGCTAAATCCTTCGGCTGGCTAAAAGCCTTCCCGTGACAGAGAGAGCCAGGAAGGGATGGGAGCGTGTCAGAGAATAATGCAATACGATAATAATAATAATAATAATGTCACTCTCCTGGTGCCTCCGTCCTCCTGAGACACACAGCACACAAGTAAATAGTGGTGTCAATTGATTCTCTAAGGCAGGGGTCGGCAACCTTTCAGAAGTGATGTGCCGAGTCTTCATTTATTCACTCTAATTTAAGGTTTCGCGTGCCAGTAATACATTTTAACGTTTTTAGAAGGTCTCTTTCTATAAGTCTATAATATATAACTAAACTGTTGTTGTATGTAAAGTAAATAAGGGTTTTTAAATGTTTAAGAAGCTTCATTTAAAATTAAATTAAAATGCAGAGCCCCCCGGACCGGTGGCCAGGACCCGGGCAGTGTGAGTGCCACTGAAAATCAGCTCGCGTGCCGCCTTCGGCACACGTGCCATAGGTTGCCTACCCCTGCTCTAAGGAATTGGGCAACTGTTTATAATCCCCATCGTTCCTCCCATCTCTACAGATGCCGAGAGGAGGGGAGGTGGCTGGCACTAGTCTATGTGGAGTTTCATGTGGAATATTAGAGAACTAATAATGGTCTTGTACCTTTCCCCACAGACGGAACATTTGTAGGGGCACTCTCCCGTGTGCCTTCTCCGATGGACATTGAAACCAGATTTTTGTCTGAAGCTATTCCCACAGTCGGGGCAGGTATAGGGTCTCTCTCCTGTATGGATTCTCCGATGGTCAGTAAGGTGATGACTCTGAGTGAAGCTTTGTCCACAGTCGGGGCAGCTATAGGGTTTCTCTCCCGTGTGGACTCTCAGGTGTATAATAAGATCTGAGGTACAAGCGAAGCTTTCTCCACACTCTGGGCATCCATAGGGTCTCTCGCCCGTGTGAATCCTCTGATGTCTAGTTACATGTGCACTCTGGGTGAAGGTTTGTCCACAGTCAGGGCATTTATGGCATTTCTCTCCTGTGTGGATTCTCTGATGTACAATAAGGCCTGACCTCTGACTGAAGCTTTTCCCGCAGTCACGGCACTTATGGGGTCTCTCTCCTGTGTGGGTTCGCTGATGTCTAATAAGGTTTGATTGGTCATTGAATTGTTTCCCACACTCAGAGCAGTTATAGGGGGTCTCTCCCGTGTGAGATCTCTGATGTCTAATAAGGTGTGATCCAGAACTGAAGTGTTTCCTGCACTCAGCACATTCAAAACGCTTCTCCTTAGTGCAGGTTCTCAGTTGGATCGTGGCCTCATTACAATCCTCCAAACCTTGGCGAGCGGATTCATCCAGTGTCTTCCCAGGGGGGTTTCCCTGCTGCTTCTCTGGGCTGCACTGAGTTTCTTGGGCTTGTCCCTGCCCAGGACTCTGGGAATCATCCCCTTCACACCTTCCCAGCAACGTCCCTTTTGGTTCCATTCGCTCAGGACCTGCCGGACAAGGACAATTGATCTCACTCACCGTCTCATCACCTTCTGGGACAGAGAGAGAATCCGGACAGGAGTCATTCCCTGTGCTGGGGGGAAAGGGAAGGTGAGAAAAGGGGAACGGGAAAGTGGGGAAACAAACCAAAATAACTGCTGGGAGGACTGACAAATCAGGAGTTGAATCTCCCACAAACCGTTCCCCAGAAGAAAGAGAGAAGGGAAAAAATAGCTCCCTGCCTGTACTGTATTTGTTCTTCTTCAAGATGTTGTGCACATCTATTCCCCTTCACCTCTATTCCGCTTTAGGGGTGTGCACACTGAGTGCACTCTAATGGGAGAGTTTTCTCTAGTGGTGTCCATAGGGATGGCACATGCGCCATGCATGTCCTCATGCATCCAGGCAAGGGCATGAAGGGCAGATCTCCCCCCTGCACCATCTCAGTTCATTTGCACCAGCATCCTAACATAATGGATTCTGAAGCGGAAGGGAGGAGGGCGGATGCTGGAATAGACATGTGCAACACAACCTGGAAAACAGCAGTTACATACCGGTATGTAATTTTTATTTTCTTTGAGTGATTGCATGTTCCTATTCCACTTCAGGTAACTCCCAAGCAGTGTTCTATGGAGGAGCGTTCGGAGTCTATCTGCAAAGCCACTGCAGACCAGCCTTTCCAAAGCTAGCACAGTCCCTGGAAGTGGCTGAAGTGTCACAGTGCTTGGGAACAGTGTGAATTGAAGACCGAGTTGCTGCCCTGCAGACATCTGGGATTGAAATATCTTTTAGGAAAACTGCCGAGGCTCTCACCGAATGTGCAGTCAGCTTGGAAGTGGTTTTAACTTTGCAACATCATAACTTGTAGTAAGACGAGAGGTGACCCACCAAGAAATTCACCGTAAGGGAATCTCCTGCCCTTTCATTCTCTCCACACAGGAAATAATTAATTGTGGCAAAGACTGAAATTGTTTTGTCCTGTCCAGATAAAAGGCAAGGGCCCAGCAGATGACCAGAAAATGCTGTTTCTCCTCAAGCTTATGTGAATGTGGTCTGGGGGGAAAGGGAGGTAAAAAGCTGGTTTGGTTGAGATGGAAATCGGTAACCAGCGTTGGATGAGGCTTTAAAGCAATTTTATCCTCATAAAAACAGTGGGGGGAGGGGTATGAAATTCATATTTGTGGTTTCCAAACCCTTCTAGTGGAAGTAACTGCCACTGGAAAAGCGACTGTAGCTGATAAATTAGGCAGGCCACTCGTCTGGTATTAAACCAGACAGTCCTGCTTTCCTTGGGTGTGTCCCCATCCGGTACTCAGACGAAACTGGTTTTGTCCAGTATCAGATGGGGGATGCCATACTGAAGAGCATGTTGCTCTATCCCTGCCAGTGTGACCTTGCACATAAGGTCACCCTGGTGGGGGCAGGGTGGTGCGCACTTAAAAATTACGCCTCTCATGTGGTGTGAGCTCACATACACCATGCATGAGACATCACTCTGGTGGGCATGGGGTCATGTCAGCAGGAACAGGCTCATGATGTTCTGGGAAGTACCGGAATGTCCTGTATTCCTGGAGCACATGAGTGGCCACCCTAGGGTAAGTACTGAAGAGGACAAAAAGCCATCGGCTCAAAGGGAGGATTCCTGGAGGAGACAATACTAAACTCTAATGTCAGGGTTGTTGGCACCCGTAACTTGAGAAAAAAAGACTAGTTATTCCTTTCACAAATCTTATTGACAGAGCATGTCTTCACAGCACAGCTAGCTTGAGTTATAATGTGAGTCTTACCCCTAACTCAACTCCTGCCCACACAAAACTTCTTTGAAAACAGTCTGGAGAAGCCAGCCTAGAAGCTGGAGGGATGTCGCAT
Organism: Platysternon megacephalum; assembly: GCA_003942145.1. NCBI lineage: Eukaryota > Metazoa > Chordata > Testudines > Platysternidae > Platysternon > Platysternon megacephalum. The sequence continues at coordinate 528,778 of QXTE01000433.1, forward strand.
GAGTTCCTGTACAGCTATTGCATGTACCCGTATGACACGGGGTTCATCTGCAAGATCATGGAGATCTATGTCTAGATCTACCATTGTGGTATCATCTCCATCGAATGCTCTGTTTTGTCACTGAAGAATGTAATGGAGAGAATCTAGATCTCCCTCTAGAGTAAGAAGTATAGAGTTCTTCTTCTGAATCTGATCATGAATATGGGCAGTTGGTTGCCACCGGTGGTGTGATACTAGGAGGAATCACCGGAGTACAGCCTCTGGAGCTGTGCCTCTTGGCGGTAGGTGTAAATGTTGGTACTGATGGCTTGAGTCCTATCGGAACCATCTGTGTACAAGAAACCAGTATTGGAGGCTTCAAAGGTGCCAAGGATGCCATGGCTGATGGTATTGTTCCTACAGATGTTCTAGCCAGTGCTTAGGACAGCTTCGGCTGTAATAAAGTCTGTATCCTATGAGTAGTCAGAGTTGGGTCTTGTTGCAGCCAAGGGGACTCCTGCATCCAGAGACAGAGCAAATCTCATGACATTGTATGAGCATCAGGTGTCGTGATTACCAATTATACTTATGGTAGTACTGAAATTAGAACACAAGAAAGGCCGTACCGGGTCAGACCAAAGGTCCATCTAGCCCAGTATCTGTCTACCGACAGTGGCCAATGCCAGGTGCCCCAGAGGGCGTGAACCTAACAGGCAATGATCAAGTGATCTCTCTCCTGCCATCCATCTCCATCCTCTGACGAACAGAGGCTAGGGACACCATTCTTACCCATCCTGGCTAATAGCCATTTATGTTCTTAGCCACCATGAATTTATCCAGTCCCCTTTTAAACATTGTTATAGTCCTAGCCTTCACAACCTCCTCAGGTAAGGAGTTCCACAAGTTGACTGTGCGCTGCGTGAAGAAGAACTTCCTTTTATTTGTTTTAAACCTGCTGCCTATTAATTTCATTTGGTGACCCCTAGTTCTTGTATTATGGGAATAAGTAAATAACTTTTCCTTATCCACTTTCTCAACATCACTCATGATTTTATATACCTCTATCATGTCCCCCCTTAGTCTTCTCTTTTCCAAGCCGAAGAGTCCCAGCCTCTCTAATCTCTCCTCGTATGGGACCCTCTCTAAACCCCTAATCATTTTAGTTGCCCTTTTCTGAACCTTTTCTAGTGCTAGAATATCCTTTTTGAGGTGAGGAGACCACATCTGTACACAGTATTCGAGATGTGGGCGTACCATGGATTTATATAAGGGCAATAATATATTCTCTGTCTTATTCTCTATCCCCTTTTTAATGATTCCTAACATCCTGTTTGCTTTTTTGACCGCCTCTGCACACTGCGTGGACATCTTTAGAGAACTATCCACAATGACGCCAAGATCTTTTTCCTGACTCGTTGTAGCTAAATTAGCCCCCATCATGTTGTATGTATAGTTGGGGTTATTTTTTCCAATGTGCATTACTTTACATTTATCCACATTAAATTTCATTTGCCATTTTGTTGCCCAATCACTTAGTTTTGTGAGATCTTTTTGAAGTTCTTCACAATCTGCTTTGGTCTTAACTATCTTGAGTAGTTTAGTATCATCTGCAAACTTTGCCACCTCACTGTTTACCCCTTTCTCCAGATCATTTATGAATAAATTGAATAGGATTGGTCCTAGGACTGACCCTTGGGGAACACCACTAGTTACCCCTCTCCATTCTGAGAATTTACCATTAATTCCTACCCTTTGTTCCCTGTCCTTTAACCAGTTCTCAATCCATGAAAGGACCTTCCCTTTTATCCCATGACAGCTTAATTTAAGTAGGAGCCTTTGGTGAGGGACCTTGTCAAAGGCTTTCTGGAAATCTAAGTGCACTATGTCCACTGGATCCCCCTTGTCCACATGTTTGTTGACCCCTTCAAAGAACTCCAATAGATTAGTAAGACACGATTTCCCTTTACAGAAACCATGTTGACTATAGCTCAACAGTTTGTGTTTTTCTATGTGTCTGACAATTTTATTTTTAACTATTGTTTCGACTAATTTGCCCGGTACCGACGTTAGACTTACAGGTCTGTAATTGCCGGTCTCTAGAGCCCTTTTTAAATATTGGATGAGGGGGATGACAGGGAGTCAGTCTGAGGGGGGAAAAGGGGGATATGTGGGATAGAATTAAAAGGGTGCAGGTGGATGTGTGTGGGGGGAGAGGAGCTTAACCAAGGACAGTGCAAGGTTATGGGGGGGCGGGGCAGGCTGAGGAGGACACAGAGGGATGAGCGTTGGGGGAGGTATGACCAAGTGGGAATTTTCTGTAATATTTTTCAGGGCTTTGGAGCGGAGCCGGAGCGCGGACCAGTAGGTTTTTGCCCGGAGCTGGAGCAGAGCCAGAGCGGAGCAATTCAAAACTTTGATTGCTCCAAATCGCTGATTTTCATGACTCCCATGTATGTGCCTCAGTTTCCCTCTCTGCTTTACATTGCTACCCAGTGGGTGCAGGAGGGTTAACGCTGCTCCTGGAGCAGCAGAGAAGACATGCGGGGCCAGAGAAGGGGTGTGTGTGCCACCTCGCTGTCTAGGGTGGAATGACACTAAAGGGCTGGCTGGAAGCCAACCCCCAGATCAATGGAGAATCCGAAAAGACAGTGGGAGTCCCCGGGGCTGCAGCACCATTTCTAATGTGTTTCCAGTAGCTCTTCTTTGGCTTCCCTGCCTGGCTTTTAATTTGTCCCACTTTTCACAATTGACTCTTTTTTTCTAATCCAAATCCCCTCCTGCATGCTGGCTCTCTTCTAGTATAACTTTCTAGTTTTAGAAGCAATTACCTCATTTGCAGATGCTCGGTATTAACCACTATTTCAGAGCTGTGATTGACAGCTCTGATGTTTAGGACAAGTTGTAACTGATATGAGTGGGCTGTAACCAGCCTGCTGATCAGCTAACAGACTGCTTCCTCACCCCATACTACACATGCTCAGTAGCTACTAATTTTGCACATGCTCACTAGACTCTACCTCAGAGGTGTGATTCTGTCCATACACACACACTCATATCTGGCTCTTTGTCAGGGCACCATCTTAGAAATTATGGACTTTCTGCCAATTAGCTAAACTTTTCACCCTATCTCAGTACTGAGCATGCTTAAAATCAGCAGCATAGAGTGGAGCAGCTCTTGTCTGTTCTGAAATAGAGGTGAGGCAGATAAAATGGAGGCTGGAGAATTTCTCTAGTAGCAGACTAAGGAGGGTGATGGGGATGTGGGAGGCGTAGTTTGAGAGGCTGTGACAGGGTCCCTGGGGTACAAGCTGGACTGTGCGACTGATGAGCCTCTGTTCCACCAACCTGGACTGCCTCTCCCTCTGTGATACTGATGTCAAGCTACAAGCATCTGACAGGCCTGCACTTACACAGACATCCACAGGCAGGGACACACTCAACTGTGTTGCATGAATGATTTCCCAGCCACTCATGAACCATCAATAGAGAGACTCCAGGCAATTCCCCCCCAGCTCCGCAGTCTTGCATCCCCGAACTGTACTGTCTTGCACTGGTCAGAAGCCTGGTCAGTGTAAGTTCATTACCTAGTTCACCACTTCATCAAAGGAAAGTGGAAATGCACCAGCTTTTGTAATCTGAGATTTCCCAAGAACTTTAGACAAACTCACTGGTAAGGATAAAACATTAAAATAAGTCTGTTAATTACAGAAAGATAGTTTGTAAGTGATTATAAGTAGTAGGCATAAAGGTCAGATATAGTTAACTTAAGAAAATAAAAAGTAAACATGCATTCTAAATCCTAAACTTTTAGTCTAAGCAAGAGTTGTATCAAACAGCTTTTCTCACTCTGACAGATGGTAAAATCAGGTTACAGGTCCTCAGTACATTGGCTGGGACTACCTTCCAGCCTGGGGCCAAACTTCCTCAGTTCAAAGCCTTTGTCTTTCAGCCATACTTCCAGGTGTTGAGGTGGGGGTGGGGCGGAAGGGGTCAAGTGATGATGATATACTTTCTTACAGCTTGCTGGAAAGATATTTGCTGTAATGTGGATTAGTCTGCCTCTATGGTGTATGTGCCTTCTCTGGGCACCATGTGTTGATGAGCGATTAACCTCCTGGGTGTTGATGGCTACTCCTCTGTTGTAATTGAAAGGCTGATTATGGGTGTTCCCAACCTCACAACATATTTCAGTAACACGTATGGCAATACTTCACATAGAATGCTAGCACATACAATCCAACAGGATATTAATATTCAACAGATTAAGGCTTTTAAAATGATACCTCACAAGGCATACTTTGTACAAAACGTACAATACTCATATCAGAGGTGAATATGGGGGTGCTACCTTTAGGTAAAGAGTGCCACAGAGGTACACTGGTAAAGGCACAGGCAGCACACGGAGGATGGTGCTGGATGTGTGTGTGTGTGGGGGGGGGGGGGGGCATGAGATGCATGCCAGGGAGGGGAGTGGGGACAGGCAGCTGAATGGGCAGGGGAGGGATATTTTATTGCTTAAAAGCTGGTGATATTCAGACTCATCTCCTGACATTAAAGGCTTCCAGCAGGAGTTTCATTTACTGGCCTCCTCCCCTGCATGTCCTGCTCCCTCCCCTTCCCACCGCACATTCAGGCAAAGCTTCCGCCCCCCCCCGGCCACCAGCACAACCCCTTGACAATCCCCTACCTGAGCCGTGTCCACTGCAGCCATTTCCCCTCCCCGGCCCCTAGGGTGATGTAACAATCTGGAGTGAATCTGGAGCAAAATGTGGTTGTTACTCTGCAGCCTGTCAGGGTGCGAAGGTGGGGGAGTGGTTTCAGATTCCCCCCAGGCCATGCACAGACACTCTGGACTCTGCCCTGCTGGGAAAACCCTCAGCCATTTCAATTGCCCTGTTGTCCGGGATCACCCTTTGAATTTACTCCCACTGTTATTTGCATGCATCCCCACCCCCCACAGGTGAAAGTGCAGATGACATCTATGTGCACAGGAACGCCTCGCAGGCAGGGCCGTCCCTAGCTATTCTGGGGGTGTGGGGCCCCAGGCCTCCGCGAGGTCGGTGGCGGGGCTGGCTTAGGGGGCAGGGGGAACCGTCCCCCCAGCACTCACCAGCAGCGCGGCTGGGGCCGGGTCGCTGCACTTCTAGCCGCCAATGAGCGCAGGCCCGACCCTGCTGCAGTTCTCAGGGGAGTGGAGGCGGGGCTGGGGCGGAGCAGGGCAGGGGCATTGGGGAAGGGGCGGAGTAGGGGCGGGGCTGGAGCACCTACGCAGCTGCGTACTTTGCCAGCCCCAGCCCTTTCCCCCGGGGCGGCAGGCTGCGGCTCAGGGGCTGGTGTCGGCAGAGCCCGGGGCTGGTTCTAGCCCCCGGAGAAAGTCCCCCGGCTGGGCACAGAGGGACGCTAGGGAAGGGCTCTCCTCGCACACACCCCGCTGGGGAGCAGCAGCGGCTCAGCCCGGACTCCCGGCTCACAATGGAGGTGGCGCTGGCAGGGCGGATCTGAGCCAGGAAGCTCCACGGGCGCCGCTATGGCACCGAGGGGGCCGTTCAGCCAGCGCCCGGCGCGCACCGCACGGGGGTGGGGAATAGCTCTCCCCTCCCTGAGCGAGGGGCGCCCCGGCAGCTGTGACGACACAAATAGCAACCCCCTGAGCATGCTCAGTGCACCCAAAGTAGGGAATTGGGAGAGGGAGCTGTTGGTGTCCGTGGGGGGGAGGCTTCCCCCAACGGGGCGGGCGGGGCAGAGTCTCTGAGGGAGTCTCCCCGGGCGGGGGCTCCGCCCGCGCGCCTAGCCTAGCCGAGCCTCCCCAGCCCCGCCTCTTCCCCCGCCCTCCCCGCCTGGCCAGGCCTGACAAGGGGAGCGCCGAGCTTTTCATCCTCCCGCACTGCAACGTGCGGCGTCTCCGGGCGGGGCCGCTCCAGACGGAATCGATCTCTCTGGCAATAGCAGCTTTGGTCAGCACTCTTACTGGCAGGGAAATCATAGGGTTGCGTTTTTCTGTTATAGCTGGTGGACCAAGAAAGCACACAGGCCTCTCCCACCTTGTCTTAGGAGGTGACTCTCACTTACTCCACCTTATGGCATCACCTTCATAGCCTTGGGACCAATCAAGTCCATATACTCCCTGCATGCAGTCACCATGGTGCAATCCTCATCGAGGTGGGCACCTGAGGTCACTATGGAAAGTCCTGCTCAGGGGTGACCATTCCCTGGAAAGATCTGCGGTTGCAACCGCATGCCATGTTCTCTCAAAAGATAAAAATAGGAGAAGACAGGGACTTCTATCCTCCCATTTACATCAGCATCCATTATAGGCCTAAGTAGTTTCTTAAAAACTGCTAGTGGCCTACCCAGCAGCTCTGCTCTCACCCACACACATATTGTCTCAACACTCTGGAAATTATCCCATGACAGGCTGTCACATCCTTGCCTCAAGCAAGAAAATTAGGGGGGCACACAATGTGTTAAAGCTCATGGTTTGTCTTTGTTTCTTTTCACCTAGGAACATAGGACTGGAAGGGACCTCCTGGGTGATGGTCCATTTGCAGGCAACCCCATATATTATCTTGTTCACGAACTTTCCACAATTCATCCTCGAATAGGTTGTTTGCCCCCATGATTCCTGTTGGGAGGCTGTTCCAGAACCTCACTCTTCTGATGGTTAGTGTAGCCAATGATTTTAGTTTATTTTCATTTATCAACATGTTATATTATATATTCATTTTATGTTAATTAGAGTTAATTTGTAGGATTATAAAAGTATAAGATTAATTAGTATATAAAAGAATAATGTATTAGACATAAGTAAGACAAGCTGAAATGCAAGAATCTGTAGGCTGAGGCCTGCAAGATTTCAGCTTAACTATTTTAGGCCTTGAAGATAAGAAATGATGACATAAGCCAATGACCGAGAAATAACCCGATGCCCTAAGATTATGGGAAAAGAGGACCAAGTGGTAATATTGTGAAAAATTGCCCAGAAGATTAATATTAGATCATAACAATACTGTAAAGGCGCATCTGTCTCTGACATGTATCTTAACCACAGGATACAGGTTGTGTGTCAATGCTAATGAGAACAAAGGGAACTTACACAGCCTATAGAAAATCGGGATCCCTTAAGTTTCAAGGGGACAGCAGACCAATAAGAGAAAAGAGGGTTGATACTTCTATGGACATGCGCAGAATGAGGTATACTCAGAATCAAATTATAAAGCGGGTGCCTAGATTAGAAAAATGAAGTTCCCTATGGGAAACCCCAGCAGGAACCATCCCTCTACTGATGATCAAGTCATGAGAGACACAACAGACCCTAACACTATCTAGGAGGATGTGAGTATAACTATATTTGTAACTTGTGCATAGGTCTGTATAGTATTTCTATGTGCTTGGGTAATCATAACGTTAACAAAACTTGTAAAACAGACAAGACCTTGTACTTGTGATTGTATGTGTGGTCACTATGCTTGATCTTTGTGTTCCTAAAGATTCTAACTCTAAAGCAAGTAGCAGAGGTGACTTTCACACTGTTAAGCTTGAAACTATAGCTGCCAGAGCCAAACCCACGGTGCTGTAATACCACAGTACAAAATTCACGTTAAATAGAATAAAAGGCTACATTAGAAAGTTCCTTCTAATTTCCAGCCTCAGTGAATTCATCACCAGTTTATACCCTATACACGTAGAAGGAGAGAGCTGCACTGACATCTATATTAATTCCCTCTAACACAAAACAATTAACACATATGCTAAACCAGAATTCTCATTTCTCTCACAGTACGGGGAAGAATTGGACCACCTTAGCTAGCTACACAGGGTGTATTTCTTTTCAATTGGAGGTAAAGGTAGAGCAGGATAGGAAAGATGAGGAAGAGTCATATTCACAGCAGATCACTTGTCTAGCCCTGATCACCAGGCTGAGTTCTGGAGGCATCATGGCAGAGGTGACAATTAAGGAGGGACCGGGGGGAGGAGAAGGTAGCAGCTGCTTGGGTTTTATTAGGGAGCATTTCCCATGCACAAGGGGCAGCGTGGCAGGCAGCAAAGAGGTGTTTAAGGGAGATGCTGCCTCATGGGCTAAAATCCAGACGCATCACAGTGTTCATGCTTCAATCTCTGGCTGAGACAAAACATGATCCAAAGTCCATTGATGTCCTCAGAAATGGCAGCAGCCTCTAGACCAGGAGTCGGCAACCTTTCAGAAGTGGTGTGCCGAATCTTAATTTATTCACTCTAATTTAAGGTTTCGCGTGCCAGTAATACATTTTAACGTTTTTAGAAGGTCTCTTTCTATAAGTCTATAATATATAACTAAACTATTGTATGTAAAATAAATAAGGTTTTTAAAATGTTTAAGAAGCTTCATTTAAAATTAAATGAAAATGCAGAGCCCCCTGGACCGGTGGCCAGGACCTGGGCAGTGTGAGTGCCACTGAAAATCAGCTCGCGTGCCGCCTTCGGCACACGTGCCATAGGTTGCCTACCCCTGCTCTAGACTGTGCCCTCAGTTATTGGAGGGTTGTGGGGGACACAGTCTAAGGGAGGTCCCTACAGACCAGACCCAGAAGAACGGGTAGATCTTCCCAGAAAAGGAGGAGGTGAAGGCGTGGAGGGGAGCCATGGTGTCAGCATCGTAGAAGCACACAACCCCTCCTCCATAGTCCAGATACACTCTGATCTTGCCAGGGCTCTGCGACTGGTCCAGCGGGCTCCATTCTGCAGTGACTTCCCCATACTGGCCCCTGGAGAACTGGATGGCCCACGTGCCTTGCTTGGGGCTGAAATTGAACCATCCCTTCCTGCTGGCAGACTCCCTGGTGATGCCCAGAGCCAAGCCCCCTGTGCCGGCCACCTCTACGTCCCAGTAATGCGTCCCCGACTCGTAGCCGTCGGAGCCCAGCACGCAGGAGTAAATGTTGAATCTCCCTGGGTTGTTGGCCAGAGCCAGCTTTGTCTTTGTGGCTGTCACGCTTCTCTGGTCTTTGGAAAGGGCCAGACTGGGGTGAGCTGTATCTGGGTCCAGAGTGACATCCTCTGTGGAGAGAGACAACCCAGCAGGTGAGAGCCTAAGCTTATAGATAGAAGCAGAAAATGCTATTGCAGTTGCTCAGGCAAGCGCTCCTCGATTCCGCTTTCTTAGGCTCTGGGAAATAACTAAAGGACAGAGTGCCCTGGGCAGAGATTCTCAATAGAAAATTTAAAATTTACAGTCAGAGACTTGGGAGAGGATTGGTATCCCCAGGTCTCAGAGTGTGAGAGGTAGGAGGGGGCAGCTACAGTGTATAACGGGAACAGGGCAGCAGAGGATGGGGCTTGGGAAGGGGCGGCTAAACTGCATAATGGGCACTAGGGGCAGCAGAGGGTGAGGGGTAGGAAGGGGCAGCTATACTGTATAATGAGCACTAGGGGAAGCAGAGGGTGAGGGGTGGGAAGGGGTGGCTATGTTGTATAGTGGGCACTAAGTGGTAGCAGTGGGTGAGGGGTGGGGAAGGGACGGCTATACCACATAATGGGCACTAGGGGCAGCAGAGGGTGAGGGATGAGAAAGGGCGTCTATACTGTATAATGGGCACTAAAGGGTAGCAAAGGCCAGTGGGAACCTTCCATTTCCCAGGAGTGAATGGGAGGATGGAGTATCTCAACGGCATGGCTAGCTGGTGTGTAGCGCCCTGTGAAGTCGCACTGGCACCCACAGGGGTCTGGTTCTTTGATGCCCTGGGAACCACACAGGAGCAGTTACCTTTTTCTCTGTAGACCTTCATCTTGGGGTAACCCAGCAAGGAATCGGAGCCCAAGAGGACGGCTAGGATGTGAGCAGCCAACGGGGAATATGGATCTGCCGTGACCAACCAGGGGGAAAGCTGCTGTTCGGAGTGGATCCTTCTAGGACAGGGCTGGGCAAACTACGGCACGCAGGCCGGATCCGGCCCGTCAGGGCTTTGGATCCGGCCTGTGGGATTGCCACCCCTGTGGCGCTGCGGGCCCTGTGCCTGCGGCTCCTGGGGGGGGGGGGGGGGGGGGGGGGCCGGGGGGGGGGGGGGGGGGGCAGAGGGCTCCGTGCGCTGCCCTCGCCTGCAGGCACCGCCCCCCGCAGCTCCCATTGGCCGGAAACGGGAACAGTGGCCAATGGGAGCTTTGGGGGAGGTACCCGCAGGCGAGGGCAGCGCACGGAGCCCTCTGCCCCCACTCCCCCAGGGGCCATAGGGATGTGGTGCCGTCCACTTCCGGGAGTGGCACGGGGCCAGGGCAGGCAGGGAGTCTGTCTTAGCCCCGCTGCACGCCTCTGCCACCCCGGAGCCGCTCCAGGTAAGCGGCGCTGGGCCGGAGCCTGCACCCCGAACTCCTCCTGCACCCCGCACCCCAACCCCGTCCCCTGAGCCCTCTCCCACACCCCAACCCCCTGCCCTGAGCCCCCTCCCGCACCCCAACCCCTGCCCTGAACCCCCTCCCACACTCTGCACCCCACCTGTGTCCCAACCCCCTGCCATGGGCCCCCTGCTGCACCCCGCACCCCCTTCTGCACCCCAACCCCCTCCCCTGAACCCCCTCCCACACCCCGCACCCCATCCTCCTGCCCTGAGCCCCCTCCCACACCCGAACCCCCTGCGCTGAGCCCCCTTGTACACCCGCACCCCTCCTGCACCCCAACCCCTTGCCCTGAGCCCCTTCATGTACACCACACCCCCTCCAACACCCCACACTCCCTCCCGCACCCCAACCCCCTTCCCCAGCCCTACATTCATAGCCCCGCATGCAATTTCCCCACCCAGATGTGGCCCTTGGGCCAAAAAGTTTGCCCACCCCTGTTCTCTCTGCTCTGGAAAAAGAGTCTGCCAGAGATAACTTCCATTCTCTGTCCCTCCACCCCAAATGGGATTGTCCTTTCTACTGTACTTGTAGGCATGTCTCTGAGCCACCCCACCCTCATTGCCGGACTATCCGAGCCCCCTTAGCCAACTTTAAATAATCCCCACAACCCCCCTACAAGGGGAGGGACCACTATCCCCATTTTATGGAGGAGAAACTGAGGCATAGACAGACTAGCTATGATCACACAGGAGACCTGACTCCTAGCCCCTCTGCTCTAACCTGCTTGACCCCACTCCCTTCCCCAAACCAAGGATGGACCCCAGGAGTCCTGCTTCCCAGTCTAGTGCCCTATCCACTGACCCACAAGGTTCCCCCCTACAAATCGCTGATAACCCCCATTGATTTCGGCTGGCATTGTGCCTGCTTGTTACATCTGAAAGGCCCCAGCACTCGCCTCCTTCCTTCCTACCTGCTCAGGCCCAGCTGCCGTCTGACCCCTCCTGGCCCGTACAGATCCTCTGGGGGCTGCTTATCAAATCCCCATCATGTTCCCAGCCCTTGAAGCACCTGCCGAGATGAGGCTGGATGCCCGGCCGAGCCCTCAGCAGTGCTGGGCAGTTAGAATATGGTTTGGGGCTGCAGACCAGGCAATTTCCCACCCTGCTTGGTTCAGTCTTTTCCCTCCAAGGGGGCTCCTGGTTGCCTGGAAAACAACTCAAAGTGCAACAGAACAAGGAGGGCGGACTTTCGTCCCAGTCACAGGTCACCTCTAATCACGCTGGGGACATGGCAACCCTGCCAGGAGAGAGCTAATCTCCTGTGTTGAGATAACGAGCCAGCTGAGCAGAATGCAGCCCCAGGCAGGCCCCCCGGGCCAGGGCTTGTGCCTCTGCATGTGGAGGCACCAGACTAGGAGCCAGTACTCCTGGGTTCTATCCCTGGCTCTGGGAGGGGAGTGGGGTCTAGTAGGTTAGAGCGAGGGGGGCTGGGAGCTAGGACTCCTGGGTTCTATTCCTGGCTCTAAGAAGGGAATGGGATCTAGTTGGTTAGAGCAGGGGATGGGGCGGGGGTTGGGAATCAGGGCTCCTGGGTTTTGGTCACAGATGGACCTCTCAGTGCTTATCTGGCTCCCATTACTGTGGTATCTGAACATCTCACATGCATTGATGAGTTCACCCTCACCGCCCCCTCTGAGGCAGGGAGCGATGGTTACCCCCAAGGTACAGAGGGCACGGAGACTTCAGGGACTTTGCTTCAGGCGACATGGGTAGTTTTGGACAGAGAATCACTATGCTGGAAAATAGCTATGCGGGCCCAGCGGAAGCTACGCTGTATAAACTGAAGGGAACCAGCCCCAGTGACTCCAATGGGGTTACTCCTGATTTACACAGGGGTGAACGAGTAGAGAATCAGGTCCGTAGGTTTATTACTGTATTACCTTGAACCATTCAGTCACTTTGTCCTTGGCAACAAATAATACAGTTTTACAGAGCAGAAATTACTGGCCTAGATCATCAATTGGTGTAAACTGGCATTAATTCCAGTGGAGCAACACTGATTTACACCTGCTGAGGATCTGGCCTAATCGATAGAAATTGAGCTCTGGTAAACTTACACCAGCTGGGGGGTCTGGCACCATGACTCCAATGGAGCTACCGCCCATTGACTCCAACTCAGGATCTGGCCCCATTGACTCCAATAGACACCAGCTGGGGGTATAGGCACCAACTCCATGGGCACACACTGACAGTCGCTCCCCTCTCACCCCCAGCACCTCCCAACCGCCAGCGGCCTTGCCGATCAACTCCTCCCTCTCCCTCCCAGCGCCTCCCACCCACCACGATCAGCTGTTTCACGGTGTGCAGGAGGCTCTGGGAGGAAGGGGGAGGAGCAGGGATGGGGCACGCTTAGGGGAGGGCATGGAACTAGGTGGGAAGAGGCGGGAAAGAGGCAGGGTGGGAAGAGGCAGGATGAGGGTTAGGGTTTGAGGGAAGGGGACGGGTGGGGGCGGGACCTTGGGCAAAGCCGGGGGTTGAGCAACCCCCATGCCCGGAGGAAGCCGGCATCAATGGCTGGGGATCTGGCCCCATTGACTTCAATGGAGCTATGGCCCATTGACACCAGCAGGGGATCTGACCCATTGACTCCAATGGAGCTACGGCTGATTCCCACCAGCTGGGGATCTTGCCCAATGTCTGCAATCGCTGGCCCTGCCTGGAAGCCCTAGGCGGGAAATGTCGAATTGGGCCTGTTAGAAAAGGCTCTGTGAAAGGAGATGCAAAGAACGTGTGCAGCAGAGGGCTCTGGGGCAGTGACGCCTGGCACCAGTGCGGTCAGGGTCTAACAGAGCCCCAGTGCCAGATTCAGGGGCCAGCTGGAGTGAGGAGATCGCTGGCCTGGTGGAAAGGGCACTTGGCTGGGACCCTGGAGATGTGGGTCCGTTCCTGGCTCTGCCAGAGACATCTGGGTGATGCATCGCTCTTACCTCCCCCACCCTTCTAAGAACATAAGAACGGCCATACTGGGTCAGACCAAAGGTCCATCTAGCCCAGTATCCTGTCTTCCAACAGTGGCTAATGCCAGGTGCCCCAGAGGGAATGAACACAACAGGTAATCATCAAGTGATCCATCCCGTCACCCATTCCTAGCTTCTGGAAACAGGGGTATGGACACCAGCCCTGCCCATCCTGGTTAATAGCCGTTGATGGACCTATCCTCCATGAACTTATCTAGTTCTTTTCTGAACCCTGTTATAGTCTTGGCCTTCACAACATCCTCTGGCAAAGAGTTCCACAGGTTAACTGTGTGTTGTGTGAAGAAATACTTCCTTTTGTTTGTTTTAAACCAGCTACCAATTAACCTGTGACGTAGGGTAACTACTTTTTCTTTCCACCCTCCTCATTCAATGTGACCTACGATGCTGCTGACCTGAGCTGAGTGAGGTCCCACAGATGGGGGTGGGGTGGGAATAAACAGGTTATTTGATGCAGGTCTGTGTGTAACTCAGCCCTAGATGTTCTGCCCACGAGTTACACCAGCAGCACCTGACCCTTGCTGGGCTTACTGTGGGAGGGTGATGCAGGCATGGGGCTAGCCCAAGGGCTGGTTTCCAGCTGTGGGCTCATGCCTATAATCAGGAGAATCCCTCCCACCATAAACACACCCACCCATGTCCGTGTCTGTGAGTTAGTTTGGAACCACATCAGAGCTTCTGTCACTGCACAAAGCTCTTCTCTCTGCTACTTGCTGAGCCCTGTGTGGCCTCGCACAGTGGCTGGGCTCTCAGCTGCTGACACAATGCAGATAATAGACAACAGCATCACGAGCCTTGCTGCTGGGAATGGTCCAACCAAACCCTTTTCCCCTCTGGAAAACGGGAGTTCATCCAAACCATCATTTGGGGAGGCAGGAAAATGTTTCTTTCAGCTAGGTTCCTCAATGGGGAATTTCAATCCGATGCATTTTTCATTTTGTCTTGAACTGAAATTTTCATTTCGGTTTCTGGACTATTTGGAAATGTCAGAGTTTGGGTTTTTTTTCCTTCCCTATTGTTCCCGCTCTTGCCACTGAATGCAAGGAACAAATGGCATCCATGGAGCTTTCTTTGTTTCTATTTAGATCGTTAGCTCTGTGGGGCAGGGACTGTCTTTTTGTTCTGTGTTTGGCCAGCACCTAGTACAGTGGGGTCCTAGTCCATGACTGGGGTTCCCAGGCACTACCCCAATACAAAGACATAAATAATAACATAATATCTAGAAAATTGTTTTTTTCCTTTTTCTATTCTGTAACTTTTCAAAACTTCTCCAGCTTTGGAAAAATGACAGGAAAAAAAGAAAAAGAGAGAAAAACTGGTAGTCTGACCAGTCCTGGGGACCTCACTGTTGTGTATTTGGTTGTTGTGGTAATAGAATCTTGTGTTGCTATGACAACTGAGTTAGATTATTAGGGGATAGCCCAGCCAGTTTTGGCTGGCTTTTTGGTTAGTTCTGAGTGTGGCAATAAATGGCTGTTTCAAGGTTTACAGCTCTGTGTCTCCAGTGATTTCTTCCTAAAACTGTTGCCCCCAAGGATATAACAACGTGGCGACAGGATGGGATCTCTGTGCTGCCCCAGCAACAGAAGGAAGTAGAAGTTAAGGTACAAAACAAACAAACCTTGTTTGCTGCTGGAAGGGGGTGAGAACTGGCTAGTTTGCACTGACTGTGCAAACTGAAACTAAAATCATGGCTACACTTACAGGGCCACTGGAACCTTTTGAGGAGACTATAGTGCAATGGCATGTATATACTGAGTGTTTTGAGCTTTTTGTTATTGCAAATGACATTACAGAAGAGAAGAAGGTGCCAATATTCTTAAGTGTTGTAGGGGCTAAGACCTACTCCCTGCTACGCAGCTTACTACACCCTGTTAATCATAGAATCATAGAATATCAGGGTTGGAAGGGACCTCAGGAGGTCATCTAGTCCAACCCCCTGCTCAAAGCAGGACCTAATCCCAACTAAATCATCACAGCCAGGGCTTTGTCAAGCCTGACCTTAAAAACCTCTAAGGAAGGAGATTCCACCACCTCCCTAGGTAACCCATTCCAGTGCTTCACCACCCTCCTAGTGAAAAAGTTTTTCCTAATATCCAATCTAAACCTCCCCCACTGCAACTTGAGACCATTACTCCTTGTTCTGTCATCTGGTACCACTGTGAACAGTCTAGATCCATCCTCTTTGGAACCCCCTTTCAGGTAGTTGAAAGCAGCTATCAAATCCCCCCTCATTCTTCTCTTCTGCAGACTAAACAATCCCAGTTCCCTCAGCCTCTCCTCATAACTCATGTGCTCCAGCCCCCTAATCATTTTTGTTGCCCTCCGCTGGACTCTTTCCAATTTTTCCACATCCTTCTTGTAGTGTGGGGCCCAAAACTGGACACAGTACTCCAGGTGAGGCCTCACCAATGTCGAATAGAGGGGAACGATCACGTCCCTCGATCTGCTGGCAATGCCCCTACTTATACAGCCCAAAATGCCGTTAGCCTTCTTGGCAACAAGGGCACACTGTTGACTCATATCCAGCTTCTCGTCCACCGTAACCCCTAGGTCCTTTTCTGCAGAACTGCTGCCTAGCCACTCGGTCCCTAGTCTGTAACAGTGCATGGGATTCTTCCGTCCTAAGTGCAGGACTCTGCACTTGTCCTTGTTGAACCTCATCAGGTTTCTTTTGGCCCAATCCTCTAATTTGTCTAGGTCCCTCTGTATCCTATCCCTACCCTCCAGCGTATCTACCACTCCTCCCAGTTTAGTGTCATCTGCAAATTTGCTGAGAGTGCAGTCCACGCCATCCTCCAGATCATTAATGAAGATATTGAACAAAACCGGCCCCAGGACCGACCCTTGGGGCACTCCACTTGAAACCGGCTGCCAACTAGACATGGAGCCGTTGATCACTACCCGTTGAGCCCGACGATCTAGCCAGCTTTCTATCCACCTTATAGTCCATTCATCCAGCCCATACTTCTTTAACTTGCCGGCAAGAATACTGTGGGAGACCGTATCAAAAGCTTTGCTGAAGTCAAGGAATAACACATCCACTGCTTTCCCCTCATCCACAGAGCCAGTTATCTCCTCATAGAAGGCAATTAGGTTAGTCAGGCATGACTTGCCCTTGGTGAATCCATGCTGACTGTTCCTGATCACTTTCCTCTCCTCTAAGTGCTTCAGAATTGATTCCTTTAGCCAGAGACTAAATCTTACAGTGACATTGTGGAAATCCTGGGGTCCCATTTTTCTCCAAAACCACTGGTAATTGCTGAAAGATATAGGTTCCACAAAAGAGACCAGAAAGAAGATGAAACAGTTGTACAATTTGTAGCAACTTTGAGAAAGCTTGCAGAACACTGTGAATTTAAGGAGATGTTAAATGATGCCCTACGTGACGGGTTAGTGTGTGGCCTGCACAGTGAAGCTATACGGAAGCGCCTATTGACAGAGGCTCAGCTTACCTTACAGAAGGCCATTGATATTGCTGTCTCCATGGAACTGGCTACAAAGGAGGCACAATCCATCGGTGCATCCCTTAGGGTGCATAAGGTGTCACAAGAACCTACCCACAAAACTGTGGGGAGCCAGGCATGTTACCTCTGTGGTAAGCCGGGTTCCCATGCATCAGAATGCTGGTGTAAGGACCTGGTGTGTCGACACTGTGACATTGAACATTAAACCTGACAGTCAACCAAAATATCTGAAAGCCAGAACTGTGCCATATGCCATCAGGCCGAAGGTTGAAGCGGACCTGGAGCGTCTGGTCACAAATGGAGTCCTAATACCAGTTACCCATAGCCCATGGGCAACTCCTATTGTTCCAATAGTGAAGAAAGATGACTCCCTCCGGATTTGCGGTGATTTTAAAGTCACTGTCAACCCAGTGTTGTGTGCAGAGCAATACCCGCTTCCCCACATCGATGACCTCTTCGCAGGCCTGGCTGGGGGGACAAAAGTTCAGTAAGATTGATCTGAGTCAAGTGTATTTACAAATGCACGTTGATGAAAAGTCCCAAGAGCTGTTGACTATTGTGACACATAAGGGGCTTTATCGATACTGTCGCCTACCCTTCGGAATAACATCTGCTCCCGCCCTGTTCCAGAGGACTATGGACCAGATCTTGTGTTGCTTGCCCGGAGTCCAGTGCTATCTGGATGACATCCTGGTCACTGGAAGGAATGAGGAGGATCACCTAAAGAAGTTAGAGGCCACCCTACAAAGACTGGAAGAGTATGGACTGCGAGTCCGCAAAGACAAGTGTGAATTCTTCCAGCCCTCTTCCAGACCAAGGCATCCCCGGCCTTTCTAATGATGGGACGACAGCTGCGCACTTGCTTTGATCTGCTGAAACCTTCTGAACCCCGACAAATTGTGCAAAGTCAGCAGCAGGATCAAGTAATCAGGCGTGCACCCAGAGCAAAAGACTTGGGACAGCCGGTTTTGGCTCGGAATTATACTTCTGGAGCTAAATGGGTCCCTGCCACTGTCATCGCTCAAACGGGACCTGTTTCCTACACAGTCCGGACTGCAGAGGATCTCACCTGGCGGCAACATGTAGATCAGCTGCTGCCAGGTCATACCAGTCCTCAGGACACATCTTCAGTTGAGTTGCCTGACTTCACCACCTCCGGCGAGACACCGAATCAAGAGTCACCTGTTCCTGACTTTTCTTCTCCATTACTGCCAGCAGCAGAGATACCCCTCTGCCCGGCACGAGCTGATACCCCATCCTCACCCATTCGCCCTACGAACCCTGAGCCCATTGTCAGGCCCACGCCCAAGACACTTTCGGGTGCAACAACACCAGAAGTCCGTCGTAATCCACCTAGAGACAGAAGGCCTCCTCGTCGGCTGGATCTTTAGCTAGGGCGAACCCACGGTTACGGGGCAAAATAATCCCCGGGGTTTAGCTGGGAATGGAGGCAGTCTACCCTCCTTCTCTAGTTTAGTGTTTGTTTTATTTAGGGGACATTCTTATTAAGGGGGGAGGAATATGTTGTGTATTTGGTTGTCGTGGTAATATAATCTTGTGTTGCTATGGCAACTGAGTTAGATTATTAGGGGATAGCCCAGCCAGTTTTGGCTGGCTTTTTGGTTAGTTCTGAGTGTGGCAATAAATGGCTGTTTCAAGGTTTACAGCTCTGTGTCTCCAGTGATTTCTTCCTAAAACTGTTGCCCCCAAGGATATAACACTCACCCCCTGGGAACCAGGCATCTGTACCTCACGTAGCTGGGTGTCTGACCCTTGCTGATGATCTGGATTGGGAGGGATGGTACAGTTGCACACAATAGAACTTGTTTCCAATGTTCTATTTCATTAAAAGCAGGTTTATTTCCATTCCCGCAGTGTGAAAACAGCCTTCCCGTGAGGTTTCGTAGCTAAGCAAACACAGCCATCTGCCCATTTATGGCATGACATGCATTGAAACAGGGCTGTCCCACAATCCAGATAGTTGCCTCTGATCCTATGATACATCGGCAGGTTTGCATGTGCAGAGATCTGGCTGGGAGAGGCTCAGGGACACAGCCTAAGGGAGGTCCCTACAGACCAGACCCAGAGGAACTGACAGCTCTTCCCCGTAAGGGAGGCAGTGAACGCATGGATGGGAGCCATGAGGTCAGTGCCATAGAAGCACATGGTCCCCACTTCGGAGTCCAGATACACTCTGATCTTGCCAGGTCTCGGGGGCGGGTCTAGCTGGCTCCACTACACATTGATTGATTGCCACTGTCCTGGCCCTTGCTTGGAACTGAAACTGAACCAGCCCTTCCTGCTGGCAGATTCCCTGGTAATGTCCAGAGCCAGCCCCTCGCACCTGCCACCTCCACCTCCCACTAACATCTCCCTGACAGGTAGCTGTCAACGCCCAGTACGCAGGAGTAAATGTCCAATCTCCCCAAGCCGTTGGGCTGGGGTGAGCTGTGTCTGGCTCCAGGGTCACGTCCTCTAGAGACAGACCGACAGGGGGATAAATGAACAGAGATCACAGGCCTGAGAGAGGCAGTTTGTTAATTTCAAAGGCAGAAATTGTTCCGTCTGGAGAATTACCCAGTGAATCTCTCTTGATTTAAAGGGGGGGGGGGGGAAATGTGATAACTGTGAATGCCAATAGCAGGTCCTGAAGCACTTGATGTGTTTGACAGGTGCCTCTTAGCGCATGCAGAGGACGCTGATTATCAGACTGGGTTACAGAAATTTGAAGTGGGTGGCACTCCCCAAAAAAATTAACCATAGGAGAGAGAAGCTTTTAATCTGAGCATTCAAAAAAGAAGGTGAAACTATAGAAGAGCTTGTGGCTGATCTGAGGCTGACCAGCCAATCCTGTAATTTTGAGGGGGCTACATAAGCAGCGCATGAACCACCTGTTTGGGGAAGTTAGCCCCCTGGCCCCAGTCCTTGTGCCTGAGGCCCTGCCCCTCCTCCCCCCACCCCCAGCACCGAGTCCCAGGCTGCTGGCCGGCCTGTCCTAGCCCAAGCCCCCACACCCGCCCATTTAGGGGAAGAGGAGCTTGGGAAGAGAGGGAAGCAGGAGGGGGCCTCGGGGCAGAGCGTGGGTGGGGCCATGCCTGACTGTTTGGGGAGGCTCAGCCTCCCCTGGCCTGCGATACCCACTGCCCATGGGGGGCTAATAGAGTCCCTGATGAGAGAACCAGATCATGACTGGTATCTAAGACAAAAAACTCAGACAGACAGTACTGGAACACCTAGCATGAATCCTTCGCAAGCAACAGAAAGGAGGCAGTGCAGAATTAAGCTTATAAGAACATAAGAACATAAGAAAAGCCGTACCAGGTCAGACCAAAGGTCCATCTAGCCCAGTATCTGTCTACCGACAGTGGCCAATGCCAGGTGCCCCAGAGGGAGTGAACCTAACAGGCAATGATCAAGTGATCTCTCTCCTGCCATCCATCTCCATCCTCTGACGAACAGAGGCTAGGGACACCATTCTTACCCATCCTGGCTAATAGCCATTTATGGACTTAGCCACCATGAATTTATCCAGTCCCCTTTTAAACATTGTTATAGTCCTAGCCTTCACAACCTCCTCAGGTAAGGAGTTCCACAAGTTGACTGCGTCAACTTGGAAGGTGGAGTGTGCTCTGACACTGTGGATGTGACAGAGAATCCAAAATACTACAGGAAAAGAGACCAGAAGCAGAGAGAGACATGTGGAGGTGAAAGTCAGAGTCCAGAAGACCAGTGCGTGGAGCTGCACGCACTGTGACAACCAGAACAAGCCAAGACAACGCCCGGCCTATGGGAAAGGAGGCAAGAGCGGCAATAGATTACATCAGTTTACAAAAGTTTGCAAGCAGCAGTAGCATGTGCACAGCATGGACATAGAGAACGGCCACTGTACCACTAGTGCAGAGGAATTCTTCACAGGAGCAGTGAACCGCATTGCAGCAGAAGATGACGGGACTGTCACCCTGAAAGCAAACGGGACATTTGTTAATTTTAAGTTCGACGCAGGTGTACGAGCCACTGTGGTCCCAGAAACAGTGATACTAGCACTGACAGAAAAGCCCCCGGGCAGTAGAAGATAAACGGGTACAACTCAGGGCTTACCAAGCTGAGCCTATCCCCACTAAGAGAGCATGCAAACTGGATGTATGCATAAGTGACAACTCCATGGGTGCTCCAGGGATGGAGCACCTACAGGAAAAAAACAGTGAGTGCTCAGCAACCACCAGCCACAGCTGATTGGAGACACCGCCAAACAGCTGTTTGGCAGCTCGGAGAGAGACTTGTGGGAGGGCAGAGAGCAACGAGTGGCAGGCAGGCAGGGGCCTCGGGGGAGGGGGCGGAGCAGGGCTGGGAAGAGGCGGCGTGAGGGCGGGGTCTCGGGGGTGCAATGGGGGCAGGGCCTTGTGGGAGGGGTGGAATGGGGGTGGGGCCCTGAGGATATTACATGGGCTGCAGCTCTGTGATGATTGGGCTGCAAGTGGCCCGCGGGCTGCCAGTTGAGAATCATTGGGTTAGGAGCATGGCAAGCCCTGCGGGTTCTCACTGGAGGGTCAGGGGACCAAAACAATTGAGGAAGAGTTTGAGGACATCTTCCAGCAGATAGGGTACACAATAAAGCTGAAAGAGCCCAACCGCCCTACAATTCACATCCCTGGAAAAATTCCCATCACCCTAAGGCAAAGGTTAAGAGAGGAGACGGGCCGCTCGTTGCTCTGGGAAACATAGATCAAATAGAAGAACCAGGAGTAGATACACATAGAATCATAGACTCATAGGACTGGAAGGGACCTCGAGAGGTCATCTAGTCCAGTTCCCGGCACTCATGGCAGGACTAATCACATACTGGTGACTGTAGGCAAGACAGAACCCTTGGCTTATGCAGGATTAAATCAATTAAAGAATTAAATCAATACATAAAAAGGGAACTTTTCCTACTACCTACAAAGCAGAGATGTCTTTGTGGAGATGAACGATGCCAGATATTTTTATACACCGGATGCATCAGCAGGGTTCTGCCAGGTGGAAAACAGACCCGATGTCTGTGCACATTCACACTCTTTCTGGGAGACAGACTGCGCAGATTGGGCTGTGCTCAGCACCCACAATGTTTCACTGGAAAATGCAACACATTTTGGATGGTGTAGAGGGTACCAAGGTTTACATAGGTGACATTTTGAGCTGTAGAAGAACATGACCAGAAGCTCCAAGCCAATGGTGGATTAATGGGGCCCATGCCCAGGGGCCCCGGCCAATTTGGGGGCCTCCGCAGGAACCTGTGTAGAAGTGGGGGGGCCCAGCCATGCTGGAACTGTGGTCTCACTCCCTGTTCCTCCTCTTCCCCTTGGCCAGAGAAGGAGGCTTTTCTCGTAGTCTATAGGTTTAAAAAGTTCCAGGTCCTTATTTAAGGGAGGCCTGTGATATCTGAAACTGACCATAACCCACTTACTGCCTGCGATGGCACAGAGAGAGGCCCCACACCAGCAGAGAAGGGGTTAAAGAGAGTCTGTGGGCCCAACTAGCCCCTCCCCGCTGCACCGGCAGCCAATGCCAAGCCTGGAGGGAGAATAAAAGGTGAGAATGTGGCTCAGTTCAGGGCTGAGCTTTGCCAAGTCTATAGATACAGATCCAAAGATGACATCACGGGTAGAGTGGGAACAGGCTTCTGTGTTCCTAGCCTTGGAATCCAGAAATCTAAACCGGATCCTGTGACCGTTCCGACGGCTGATCTTATCAGGATATTGTTGGCACTAAGCTGGGTAAGAGATGTGCAACTGGCCGGCATGGGTGGCTGGTGAAGCTTCCCCTGGGGGAGGCTAGCTCCGTGTCCTGCCTCTTCTGCTCGCAGCCCGGTTCACACTCCACCTATGCCCCGTCCCCGCTCCATCCCAGGCCCTGCCCCTGCTCGGCCCCCTCCCCACTTGGCCCCTCTCCACCGCTGCTCACCGCGTTCCTCCTCTCCTCCCCCCTCCCCCACGAGGCCCCCACCATCTGCAGGGACACAACAAGCAGCGAGTGGGGGGGTGTCTCACAGACGCAGGGGGCTGGAGGAGAGGAGGGACTCGGCCAGGGATGGGAGGTGGGGGCCTTGGGGAAGGGGAGGAGCAGGGAGGGGAAGAGGTAGAATGCAGGCAGGGCCACCACGGCCCAGGTGTCCAGCGGCAGGTCCATGGCGGCTGTGCCAGGGAAGGCTTAGCGTCCCCTGACCTATTATACCCGCCGCCTGTGCTGGCCAGAGCTGTAATTTTATCTGATTCCTTGTCAGGCAAAACGACAATTGGAACAGGGACTTTGGAAAGCAGAAATGACATCATAAATGAAATAATGTTCCTCACTCCGGAAACAATGCAGGCAACTGTCTGTATAACAAATAGCATGGATTCCGGCACATATTGGAATACCCGGCGATGAGATGACTGACAAAGCAACAAAACATGCTCTAAAAAATGAGGAGATGGAGATTAAAATACCCTTAAATAGGCTGGAATCTGAAAGTCACGAAGGAGCTTGCGAAGGAGTGACAAGAACTACGGTCTAAGGAACCAAAAGGACGAAGGTTCAATGACATGTGCTCCAAAATCCAAGCTAATACTACGCTCCGCAGTCAGGAAAGGAAAAGTGAAGTACTAATTTTAAGTGTTAACAGGTCATTGTGCCTTAAATGATAAGTTACAGGTATTAAAAAAGACATAAAGGCGGGCTGGGTAAAGTGTGCAAGACCAAAGACACTGTTCATCATGGTCTATGGCATAGTGGGCAATATTCTATGGAAAGAAAGTTTCTTTATGAAAAATGGAGTCTGCTTGGGATCAAAGATTTGTCCCCAAAGGGTCTGGTGAGAAGCAGGTTAACATATATATGGGTTTTCCTGGACAAAGCCTCTTTTTTGAGTCTCCTTCCTCTGTCCAGGTGGATTTTTCAAATAACAGGCAACCTCCAGGGGGTCTGCAGAGCAGACAAGCCCTGCTCAGAAAGAGCCCCAATTGGTCTGCTTCCTGATTGGTCCCTCCCCTACATTTGCAGCTGATTGGTCCATTCCCCTGCAAGCAACTGCTGCCAGATCCCACCCACATCGGCTTCAGTTCCCAGCCCTGGGGAGGGGGTCCCGCAGGGAGGGGCTGACTGACGACTGGCATTGCATCCTGAGCTTGCGCCAGCTGCCCTGCCACCGTGACAGGGAGTGACACAGCCCCCCCCCCCCCCCCCCCCCCCCCGCCCCCCCCCCCCCCCCCCCCCCCCCCCCACCCCCCCCCCCCCCACCGCCCCCCCCCCCCCCCCCCCCCCCCCCCCCCCCCCCCGCAGTGTCCTCTTTTTTGGGAACCTGAACTATGGTAACCCTATGTGAGAATGCCAGGGAAATGGAATTGTGAAAAGAAAGCCTGGCTGAGTTTTCTTAAGGCTACTAGACTGTGCAAAAGGAGATAGATAAAAACCACGTCTAGCAGTGAATGAAGGAAGTGGTGGCCATAGACAAAAAGAGGCAAAGTTCAGGCTGGCGAGGAAGGGAGTGCCTCTCTACAGGAAGGGTGGAGAAACAGGCCTGATGTAGTAGGGCAGCCGCTGGGGGAGAAGCACTCAGCCCCCAGGGGAAAGTGCCGCTCCGCTAAGAAACTGTTTAGGAGACTGGGGACATCCCAGTAGTGAGTTAACTTTACTTTTTTGCTTGGGAACAGTTAAGAGCTAAGCCTCTTCAGTGCCCTAAAAGGGTTAAGACTGTAGGAGCATCCAGTGGACGCAGGGGACAGGGGCTTCCTCCTCCCCACACCCCATGGAGATACAGTAGAACCTCAGAGTTATGAACCCCAGAGTTACGAACTGACTGGTCAATCACACACCTCAGTTGCAACCAGAACCACGCAATCAGGCAGCAGCAGAGACCAAAAAATAAAAAAGCAAATACAGGACAGTACTGTGTTAAATGTAAACTACTACAAAAATAAAGGGAAAGTAGCATTTTTCTTCTGTGGAAAGTTTGAAAGGTGTATTAAGCCAATGTTCAATTGTAAACTTTTGAAAGAACTGTAACGTTTTGTTCAGAGTTACGAACATTTCAGAGTTATGAACAACCTCCGTTCCCGAGGTGTTCCTAATTCTGAGGTTCTACTGTAACCGCGGCTGGGTCAGGATGCTGGGAAAGTCCACAAGGGGGCACTACTCCATGACACTGCGCTTGCCAAAGGGGCCTATAGCTGAGGGCAGGTCTACACTACGGCCGGGATCAACGCTCTGAGATCGATCCACCGGCGGTCGATTTAACGGGTCTAGTAAAGACCCACCAAATACACAGCAGATCGCTCTCCAGTCGACCCCTGTACTCTACCCTCGACAAGAAGAGTAAGGTAAGTCAATGGGAGAGTTTCTCCCATCGACCCCCCCGCAGTGTAGACCCCGCGGTAACTTGACCTAAGGTATATTGACTCCAGCTATGTTATTCACGTAGCTGGAGTTGCGTAGCATAGGTCAATTTACTGCGGTAACGTAGACATAACCTCAGTTCCCACATGTCTGTGCTAATTTCGATGGAAGAAATGGGTCCAGAGATTCCAAGGTGTAAGCGTGACCCTGTCACTGTCCAACACGAAACAGTTCAACACGGGCCGGGGCTCTGAGGGCAGAGACCTCGGCCTGCTTAGTCCCATGGCAACGACCACCCTTAAAAATGAGTGTAACCTTTTATTAAAGAGACAGAAAAAGAAGGGAAAATGGCCCAGCCTTTGAAATGTAAACTATTAAGGGAGATTTTTGTTGTAACTACATCCCTTGTCCCCTTTCGCTGGAGAGAGTTCTGGCCATTTGACAATCCTTCGGCTGGTATTACAGAGGGTATTAAACTGTCCATTTGTGGGAATGGACAAAAGTTGAGCTGAGATGGGCTGAAGCTGTTGTTGCTAGAATCTGCTCCTGCTTCCTTTAAGAAAAAACAAGACAAACACAATCAAGACAGGAAAGGAAAGAACAGCCGGGAGAGAAAATGCAACTTCTGTCTCAAGCGTTAACTCGCACTCACAAACTCACTGTTGGAGAAACACGGTCCTAGCAATCAGTCACTCTGAGACCTTGTACCAGCATTGGGCCAGCTTAGGGCATTGCTTTTAGCTGCCTCTCTGGTCACGGGCTCACAGCAGTATTGCAAAATATACAGTCTTGGGCAGCTAAGCCAGACTCTCATTAAACAGAAGGCTTTTTGGAGAGGAATAGGAGAGAGAAATAATAAGGAGGGAAGGAAAAGGACACACGGGGGGCCAGGTGGCAGCAAAGACCCAAGTCTCATGTCCCAGATGCTCTTCAGGATTTAGCCAAAGCCAGTGGAGGTGGTAGTGTCGTCTGGGTCAGTCTGGCTGGGACCGCACTCAGGATCAGGACGGTGCGGGCCCCACAGTGTAATGGTAGATCCCAGGCTCCCAGGAGACGGTGGGGGTGGCAGACATGTTGGTAGGCCTGACTCCTTCCAGTCCACTCAGCTTCCACCATTGTGACTCCCCACCAAAGACTCTTTTTCAGGACCCTAAAAGAGAACAATGGGGGGAACAGCCCCTCCCCTCATTATTTTGTCCACCAATTAAGCCAAATTTCCAACAAGCCTGTTTTGCTCCATTCCTTTCTGGTTCCATTCTCCTCTTATTTACCAGTCACGCTCTCAGCACACTCTTTGGGTGGTATTGGCTGGCCATTGTGTTTGGACTAATTCAGTCGGCCTTTAATTTTCCCTGCCTTTCATAAATAATTGTATGTAGTTGGCTGAGTTGGACATCTGTTACCTTGGACAACTTAACACTGTGTGTGTGTAGTGCCCGGCACGACGGGGCCCAGATCTCCGTCACTGTGTGTCTGTGCAGTGCCTGGTGCAACAGGGCTCTGACCTCGGTCACTGTGTGTCTGTGCAGTGCCTGGTGCAACGGGGCCTGATCTCGGTCACTGTGTGTCTGTGCAGTGCCTGGTGCAACGGGGCCTGATCTCGGTCACTGTGTGTCCGTGCAGTGCCTGGTGCAACGGGGCCTGATCTCGGTCACTGTGTGTCTGTGCAGTGCCTGGTGCAACAGGGCTCTGATCTCAGTCACTGTGTGTCTGTGCAGTGCCTGGTGCAACGGGGCCTGATCTCGGTCACTGTGTGTCCGTGCAGCGCCCGGTACGATGAGGCCCTGATCTTAGTCACTGTGTGTCTGAGCAGGATCCCGGTGCGACGGGGTCCTGATCTCGGTCACTGTGTGTCTGTGCAGTATCTGACATTACAGGGCCCTGATCTTGGTTGGGTCACATAAGTGTATCTGTAATACATATAATGAAAATAATGCTAGCTGGGGGAGCAGAGCAGGTGTGTTGCTTTATAACAATTGATACCCACGTAGGGCTGTAATTTCCTTTCCCCTGTATCGAAGGATCCATCACTTCTTTGTGGTTAAATTGGAGGATTTCCTTTTTGCTCTTTGAACCCTCCATAAGTAGCAGGCAGGCAAGAAGAGGAGGCAAACACACACCGACAGGAACAAGAAGAGGCCAACCTTCCAAGAGGAGACTTGGGGGAAAAAATCATCTGCAAAAGGAAGAAAGAAGAGACCTCATGTTAGTCTTCTGCAACATGCAAAGGCAAATAAACAAACAAAATAATTGGACATGGGCCCTGTTTTGGCTCCTTCATGATGCATGAAAAGGCCCTCAGTGCTATTTTCTTAAAGTTGTTTATTTTCTCCCTTTTTGTTTTTAAAGCATTCAAACCCCAGAAATATTGAATTCAGGTTTTCCGCACTGGAGCTCTCTTTGGAGAACCCAGGGATGTGGGCTGAGAGTTTTGGCAATTCTTGAATAATAGGGTGCTTAACAAAGAGGGGTTTTGCTTGGGCATTTGAGTCCTAGAACTAAATAATGATGGCATTTTCAATATGGTATAGTGAATATAATTGTACAGGTCTGTCGCATCTTAGGCGCATTTAACATGTGCGATTTCAGCTTTACGCGGTCGGCAAAAACAAGAAAAAAACAACAACAAAAGAGAAAAATAACAATTTAAATACTGTTTCTGTAGTGCGGGCGATTCTGCCCGCCATTACACTCAATGTAATTTTGACTATACGTGGTGTTTGCTTTATGCGCTGACCGCGGAACGTAACCCCAGCGTAAGATGAGACAGACCTGTATTTCATTTTTTCATTTCAGTGGCGCCTAAAGGCCCCAAGTCAGATCAGGGCCACGTCGCGTCGGGCACTGCACAGACACACAGTGACCAAGATCAGAGCCCCATCACGCCGGGTGCTGCCCAGACACACGGTGATCGAAATCAAGTCCCCATACCTCTGGGCACTGCACAGACACACGGTGACCGATATCAGGGCCCCCTTGCGCTGGGTACTGCAAAGACACACAGTGACCGAGATCAGGGCCCGTCGTGCCGGGCACTGCACAGACACACGGTGACCGAGATCAGGGCCCCCTCGGGTCGGGCACTGCACAGACACACGGTGACCAAGATCAGGGCCCCGTTGCGCTGGGCGCTGCACAGACACACGGTGACCGAGATCAGGGCCCCCTCGTGCCGGGCGCTGCACAGACACACAGTGACCGAGATCAGGGCCCCCTCGGGTCGGGTGCTGCACAGACACACGGTAACCGAGATCAGGGCCCCATCGTGCCGGGTGCTGCACAGACATGCAGTAAGAGACAATCACTGCCCCAAAGTTCTCACAGTCTATCAGTGCCAATCTGGACCCAGGTCTGTGTCCTGGTTCCATTAGCAGCTCACCGGAGATGAGAATGGCTGAGACTTTCTCCGGGCCAGGTGAGCTGGGTATGATGGCGCAGATCAGTGTTGGGTCCGAGTGCTCAGTCACTACCACGGAGCTAGAGACATCAAAGAGGCCCTGGTTTCTGGAGATTTTTTCCTTATTAGATGGGGTCAGTCTCTCCTTGTGGCCATTACTCCAGAGCACCTTCGGCTTCGGGTACCACCCCACAGAGAGACATGTCACATTCATCTGCTTGCCGTCGTATCCACCAATGTGGAGGAGGGGGTCCGAGCCAGAGCCTGGGGGAGTGACATCAACGTGAATTTTCCCTTGATTTCATGCTATCCTCATTCCCGATCCCCTTATGGACCGCCCCGGAGAGTGGGGTTCTGAGAGCTGGGGCTCTTTACTCCAGCAGACACAGGGAGAGGAAGAGCCGATGGCTGGGCACTGGAGCTGAGACACTGACACTGAAAATAGGGGGCACATATCTGCCATTGCAGGGCATCCTCTATGGAAGGAGGCTCTGTCTGGCTGTCACAACCCAATGGCCCCCTCCCCTTAGGGAATCCCCTGGGAAGGTAGATCAGCACTGTATATTGCTAATGCTGTTGCAAGCATCGCAAAGCATTTTGGGGAGGGCTAAAGGTGTGTGAGTGGAGAGTGGAAGTTTCCTTTGTAGGTTACAAGAGGCCGAGAAGGGGGGAAGAAGAAGAAAAGACCAGAGAACGAGTTAACTCAACGCTGCAACTACCAAGCTCAGTCCGAAGATAAGATGCTGGCCCTGGCCTAAGGTCATAGGCTAGACGAGAAATCTACAGATGCCCAGCCGTGAGAGGAGGAGAACTAAGTTGAGCAGAGCTGCAGAAATAGCAGTGAGAACAGCGAGAGAGAATGAGATGCAGAGCTGCAGAGATAGCAGTAAGAACAGTGAGAGCGAATGAGGTGGTGACGGTGAAGGCCAACAGGAGGGAAAACAAAGTCTCCGGAGCCAGTGTGTTTTGGGCAGCCAAGAAGGCCACAGAAAGCCAGTTTGGACTGGCACAAAGAGCCCCAGGAACAGAGGTCGCGGAATGGAACACCCCCGAGGAGCCAGGACTTAAAACCCTCCTGAGAGCTGGTGCAATTTGGAGAGCACAGCAGATCCTTGGACGGCCTGGGCCCAGGACAGCACTCCTATCCACCTCTCCCCCACTTCTTCTGACGTTACACCCAGACTTGGCCAGTCTGGGTCGTGCATGTGAGAGTATGAAAGTGGGTTAGGGCTTGGGGCATTAACGCTTTCTTTCTTCCCCTGAGTGACGTGGGAGCGTTCCCAGCACTCTCTGCTGTTATTTTATTATTTTATTAATAAAGCTTTAAAATTTAGACACTTGGTGTGTGCCTCGTCATCTCCTCCCCAAAAAGATCCTGTGACCCCAGCCTGATCAACTGTGGCCCCAGGCAGATTGGTGACGAAAATCTGTCACAGGGCTGCTGAGGAGCCCACATCCCTCGGGGTCCTTACATGCAGCCTGGGGCATCTCTGCCCCACAGGCTCTGCTTTGGCTCAGCCAGCTGGGCTGGACAGAGGAGTCACTGGGGGAGATTTTCTGGCCTGTGACTGCAGCAGGCTTTATGGTATGGTCCCCCCGAGGCCATCCCCCCTGCCCCAGAGCTGTGCAGGCTGAATCTGGCCTCTCCCCGCCCCAGGATCACTCACTTGTCACACAGAGCTCCAGTGTGGCGTTGCCAACGGTGCTGTCGGACTGGAAGTCACAGAGGTAGTGCCCTTCGTCCTGCAGGGTGAGGTTCCGGATCCGCAGGACCAGGCTGCCGCTCTGGATCCCATCCCGCAGGAGCTCCGTCCTGCCCCGGTACCTCTCACCCTGCACCTCGCTCCCGTCCGGCAGGTAAAGATGGACGTCCTGGCCTAGCCGGCTCCATTTCACCTGCATGGCCTGGGCGCTGAGCGTGGGGGAGAGGTGGCAGGACAGCAGCACGGTGCCCCCCAGCGGGGCGGAGAGGGGGCCAGAGGGAGCCAGCACCTGGAAACTCACTGGGGAAAGGGACAGAGAGACAAGCCTGGGGTCAGAGGGGAGCGGTGGGAAGCGGCTTCGCCTCTCACACAGCTCAGCCCCCAGCCCCACCACCCAGCCCGGAGACTCCAGCGGATCCCGGAGAGAGGGGCTCAGGGAGAGCTGTGAGCGAGGGAGTGGGAGGGAAGGGTGGAGGCATGTGTATAGGGATGGATGCATGGGGGAGATGGATGGAAGAGGTGTATATTGATGGATCGGGGAGAGGACAGATGTATGGAGGAGGAGTGTATATGGAGAAGGATGGAGGGGTGTATATGGAGAAGGATGGAGGGGTGTGGGGATAGATGATGAATGGATGGATGCATGGAGGGGCGTGTGTATGGGGAGGCCTGGATGTAATGAATGGATGGAGGGGTGTGTATTGGGTTGGAGGGAAGGATGTGGGGGGTTGGATGGAAGAAAGGATGGGACAGATGGAGGGGTGTATATGGGAATGGATGGATGGATGTGGGGGATGGATGGATGAAGGAGT
>QXTE01000433.1:563544-584993 GCA_003942145.1 Platysternon megacephalum
GGGTTTAAATAGACTTTCTCTTGTGGGTGGAGACCCCCTTCCTCACTCCTATGCAAAGTCCAGCTCCAAGATGGAGTTCTGGAGTCACCTGGGCAAGTCACATGTCCATGCATGACTCAGTCTTTACAGGCAGAAGCCATTGTCCACATGGTATCTTGCATGTCTCCAGGAAGACTTCTTATGTGGATTGGAGCATTCCAAGATGCATTGTTCCCCAAATGCTTCCCGAGTGGGTACTTAACCTTGCGAATTCCTTCCTAAAGAAGCTGACCAAATGCCTCACAAAGCTTACTTAGAAATCAAGCAAGTATACATAACTTTGAACACACGAATGGTGCCTGCATACAACTAGGATGAACATAACCAGTAGATCATAACCTTTACATAGATATGTTACATGGCATATGTAGCAAAACCCTAATCCAGTTATATCATACATACATTTATAAGCACACACACCCCCATAAAGCCTTATGGGGTATGCTGTCACAGGGTGTATATGAGGATGGATACATAGAAGGATGGGAACAGAGAGACAGACAGGTGGGTATGGTTGGGGATGGACAGATAGACAGATGAGGCTGAAGTTAGTTTCCTTATTCCCAGTTACTTATTCAAGCACCTAAACAGAATGGAAGTGGCCGGGGGGCATGACCTGTGGCAGCACATTGTGCAGGAAAAAAAGCTTTGGATCAGCGAGTGGCACATGCCAGCTGCTTCTAGACAGCCTGACGACCATGGGGATACATCACCTGGGGGTCCCCAAAACACAGTGTGTCGTGTCCAGCCGGGCAAACCCAGCTGCTCACTTGAATGGTTCAATAAATGCTGAACAACTGACACAAACTGTCCTCGCGTTCAGCCGCACAGTGGTGGGGAAAGCTCGGAAAGTCTGATCTGCCAGTGTGAAATGAAAAACAGCAACAATTCTCGGAATCAGGAACCAGTACCACGAATGAGGAACTAGGGGAAAGGAGCCAATTTCAGTCTCACAACAGAGAAACAGCCAAGCATGGATGGGCTGCACGGACAGAAAG
This sequence comes from Platysternon megacephalum, assembly GCA_003942145.1. Lineage (NCBI taxonomy): Eukaryota > Metazoa > Chordata > Testudines > Platysternidae > Platysternon > Platysternon megacephalum. The sequence goes on from QXTE01000433.1 coordinate 564,582, forward strand.
ACAGACAGGCAGGATCTGCACTGATTCAGGAATCCCCTGTGTACCTGCAGCCCCGGATCCTGCAGTGAAGCTGTTCCCTGAGTGGCAGGGAGGGGGGCAGGCCCAGCCCCTCATCGCCACATCCTGGCCAGGACAGAAGCACTGGGGAGCGAGTCCTCTCTGCAGCCGCCCTGTCCCGTTCTCAGATCTCTGCTGTCCCGGCCTGCCCAGCTGCAGGAAAAGGCTCCTCAGGAGTAGCCCCGCACAGCCACGGTGTAACAGCTCAGTGAGAAAGTTCCCCTCCACCCCACGGCCAAGGAAGCCTAGCATCATTTCCTGTCAGCTGTGCGGGGCAGGCCGAGCTCCGGGCTTGGAGCTTGTCAGCACTTGAAAATTAATGGGGAGTGCGGGAGGGTGACTGTTCCCAAGCCACCCCACGGGAGATTAGCCCAGAGCAGGAGGCCACTTCCTGTTTCGCTGACCCCATGACTGTGCACACAGCGGCCTGAAGTCCCCCAAACTGCCGGGAGGGATCTCATTCCCCCTCCCCCACCCCTCCTGGAACTGGGGCCAGGCTGGCAGAGGCCAACACACAGGGAGCTCAGAGCCCAGACGAGGCCTGCAGGGGAGGGCAGAGACCCCCACATGCCCCAGAGGGGCCTGGCTCAGCCAGACCACAGACCACAGCCAGGGCCGCCCAGGGCGGAGCAACAGCCTTGGCCAAGGAGAAGGCTCTGCTACACCACAGCGGCAGCGTAATCCCCAGTGTCACTCCACTGGAGTCAATGAGGCTAGATCCCCAGCTGGGGAAAATCAAAAGTGCCCAAGGGCCTAAATTACACTGAACAGGAGTTAGGCCAGTAGGTGCCTTGCACAATCCCACAGGGAGCTTCTCTGCAAAAGTAGGCACCTAAATAACTTTACAAATCTAACACTTCATTGCTCTTTCCCTCTATTCTTCATCTGTAAATGGAGATAAAACTGTTCTCTGTTGAGATTTGGGGGAGGGATGGCCTCTCACTGAGTCTCTGCAGTGCCCGGTACGACGGGGCCCTGCTCTCAGTCACCGTGTGTCTGTGCTGTGCCCTGCACGATGGAGCCCTGATCTCGGTCACTGTGTGTCTGTGCAGCAACTGGCATGACGGGGCTCTGATCTTGGTCACTGTGTCTCTGTGCAGCGCCCAGCACAATGGGGCCCTGATCTCGGTCACTGTGTGTCTGTGCAGTGCCCGATACGATGGGGCCCCGATCTTGGTTGGGACTTTACGGATTTCTTCAATACATGCACTGATATTTGTCATGGCTTTAGCAAACTTAGCTAAGCAAAATGCACCACCTCACTTGAGGGCAGCTTGTTCCTCTCCATGTGGGGGCACAAGACTGGGAGTCAGGGCTCATGGGCTCTATCCTTGACTCCGGGAGGGGCGTGGGGTCCCATAAGGGCAGAGGAGGTGTCACGGCTCCTGGGTTTTACTCATGGATGGAGCTCTCGGTGCTTATTTGTTTCTTTCACTGTAGTATCTGAACACCTCCCACCAAAGGGTGTGTTCACCCACCACACCCCCTGTGGGGCAGGAGCGAGCACTGTTGGCACAGAGCATTCAGGGACCTTGCCCAAGGTGACCCCGGCAATCTGTGGCAGAGAGTCACAATGTTGGGAAATAGCCACACGGGGGCAGCAGAGGATAAGGAAAGCGAAAGCGAAAGTTACCAGAGGGGAACCCGCCCCAGGGACTGCAGTGAGGTTACTCCTGATCTATGCGAGGTGAGTGAGGGGGAACCAGCCCCAGGGACTCCAGTGGGGTTACTCCTCATTTAAACTGGGGGGAGCGAGAGAGGAGGGCAGGACTGCCATGCCCAGTTGGGTTCCACCCCTGGGGGCGTTTGCTGGGGCTGGAGCCCGCTTTCAGGACAGGCTCAGCAAGTGCATATGACAGGAAATCCTCCACCCAGCTCGCAGGGACGGAGGACAACTGGCTGAACTGGGGGTCTGGGCCCTCGGAGTGGCTGGAGACAAGAATCGCCCCAGAGCTAGGCCTGGCCAGGAGTGGCAGTGAGGGACTGGGCGCGGCCTCCCACACACCACGGGATCAGCTCCACTGCGCTGCCAGGGACTGCAGGTACCAAGGTACTCAGGGCTCACTCCTGATACTGTCTGTGCACCCAATATACCCTCAGTCTGTGCATCCGATAAACCCCTCTGTGCATCCCATACACCCATCTGTCTGTCCCTCCATCCCATACACCCATCTGTCCGTCTGCACATCCCATACACCCATCTGTCCGTCTGTACATCCCATACACTCTCTGCCTCTCTGTGCATCCCATACATACCTCAGTCCATCTGTACATCACATACACCCTCTGCCTGTCTGTGCATCACATACAACCTCTGCCTCTCTGTGTATCCCATAAACTCTCTGTGCATCCCATACACCTCTCCGTCTGTGCATCCCATATTCCCCTCTACCTATGCATCCCATACACCCCTCTGTCCGTCTGTTCATCCCATACAACCCTCTTTCTGTTTGTGCATCCCAAACACCCCTCTGTCTGTGCATCCAAACACCCCTCTGTCTGTGCATCCCATACACCCCCTTTCTTTCTGTACATGCCATGCACCGCTCTCTCTGTGCATCCCATACTCCCCTCTGTCTGTGAATCACATACAGCCCTCTGTCCATCTTTACATCCTGTATACCCTCTGCCTCTCTGTGCATCCCGTACACCCCTCTGTCTGTCTGTGCCTCCAAAACACACCTGTGTCTGTCTGTACATCTCATTCAACGTCTGCCTGTCTGTGCATCCCATATACCCTCTGCCTCTCTGTGCATCCCAAATCCCTCTGTCTGTCTGTGCATCCCACACTCCCATCTGTCCATCTGTATATCCTATACACCCTCTTCCTGTCTGTGTATCCCAAACACCCCTCTGTCTGTAGCTGCCAAAACCCCCTCTGTCCATCTGTACATCCCATACACCCTTTGCCTGTCTGTGCATCCCATACTCCGCTCTGTCTGTGCATCCCATACACCCATCTGTCCGTCTGTTCATCCCATACACTCCTCTGTCCATCTGTTCATCCCATGCACCCCTCTGTCTGTCTGTGCATCCCAAAAATCCCTCTGTCTGTGCATGCCATAAACCACTCTCTGTTCATCCGATACACCCCCCTGTCTGTATGTATATCCCATACAACTCTCTGTCCATCTGCAAATCCCATACACCCTGTCCCTGTCTGTGCATCCCATACACCCTCTGCCTGTGCATCCCATACACTCATCTGTCTGTCTCTACATCCTATACACCCTCTTCCTGTCTCTGCATCCCATACACCCTTGGTCTCTGCATCCCATACACCCCTCCGTATGTGCATCCCATATTCCCTTTGTCTATCTGCATCCCAAACACCCCTCTATCTGTCTGTGCATCCCATACAACCTCTCTCTGTCTGTCTGTGCATCCCATACAACCTCTCTCTGTCTGTCTGTGCATCCCATATATGCCCTGTGTCTGTCTGTGCATTCCATACACCCCCCTGTCTGTCTGTGCATCCCATACACCCCTCTGTCTGTCTGTACATCACATGCAATGCTCTGTCCGTCTATGTATCCCTTACACCTTCTTTCTGTCCGTCTGTACATCCCTTGTACCCCTCTGTCTTTCCTTCTGTGCATCCCATACACCCTCTGCCTGTCTGTGCATCCCATACACCCTCTGCCTGTCTGTGCATCCCATACACCCTGCTGTCTATGCATCCCATACACTCCTCTTTCTGTCTGTGTATCCAAAACATGCCTCTGTCTGTCTGTGCATCCCAAACACCCTCTGCCTGTCTGTACATCCTATGCACCCTCTGCCTGTCTGTGTATCCTATGCACCCTCTGCCTGTCTTTGCATCTCAAACACCTTTCTGTCTGTCTGTCTGTGCATCCCATATACCCTCTTTCCACCTGTGCATCCCAAACACCCTCTGCCTGTCTGTGCAACCTATATTCACCCCTGTGTCTGTCTGTCCATCCCACAGATCCTCAGCCTGCATTGATACCATGTTCTGCCCATGCAAGGTTTGAGAATCATGGCCTCAAACACAGACCTGCACAGCAGATTTGTTCCATCCATGGCCCATGGGCCCCATGCGCCTTCAAAACTCTGCAGCCACTCCAGCACAAAGGATCGTCTAGCGTCAGGCCTTGCTGAGGCCCTTCCTGAAATCTGGGCACTTTGACGTTGCCAACGGGCCATGCGGTGGGGCTGGGCGGGAACCAGAATTTCCCTTCCGTGGGGAATTCCAACAGGCTGAATAATGTTTCTGATCTAAATTGGCGTGACACCCCCTGTTTCTCTCCCACCCCAAAAATTCCCATGAAATGAAAGTTCTGCGAAATCTCGATCTTTGTTTCACTCATCATTTCTTTTCTATACAAATGCCTGCCTTTGGAGAGGTAAACTGGTTCATTTCAACCTTATTGTTTCAATTCATTTTGTTTAGAGTATCAGAGGGGTACCCGTGTTAGTCTGGATCTGTAAAAGCAGCAAAGAATCCTGTGGCACCTTATAGACTAACAGATGTTTTGCAGCATGAGCTTTCGTGGGTGAATACCCACTTCTTCGGATGCAAGGACTTCGGACTTGCATCCGAAGAAGTGGGTATTCACCCACAAAAGCTCATGCTGCAAAACGTCTGTTAGTCTATAAGGTGCCACAGGATTCTTTGCTGATTTTGTTTAGAGTGTCCTATTGTATATTAAATTGGCTATTATATAATATTGTTGAGTTTATTATGATATGTATACTATGGTCTATATTATATTATATTGACTAATATATAGTGCATATTACATTTATTATTATATTAAATGCTAAATAGGCTCAGAAGGATTCGATTTGTATCTGTAAATGTCAGTAAACAACGATTTTACCAAACTGATAAAAAAAAAATTCCCTCAATGATACTGGAAATTTGCAGATAGGCAAAATAAGAATACTGCTGCTTGGGAACTTCTTAGAGTTATTTAAACATGCTTACTTTGTATGTTTTGCCATGTGATGTGAACAGTTTGTGTTTTAACAGTTATAAAGTGTTCACTTGTTGTATCTCAGCGCCTACTGTCATTAAATAGTTATCTGACCCTGTCCCCAATAATATCCCACCGCTATGAAAATTCAAATAAATAAAAATGGGAGAAAATGTTTAAACCCATGATCTGGTGCAACTGTGGAAAGTTAAATCGATAAAAACTGGGGGGGAAAATGCTTAAAAGGAACTTTGATTTCATCCATCGAAATTATAAAAAAAAATTGAATTCTCCCAAGCCTATATAATTATTATTTTATAATATATATTGTATTCATGAATCTGTATATGATATACATTATTAAATAACGTGCATTATATGGAATATTAAATAATATATATTTTATTTCAGACTTTAATGGGATAAAAGTCACAGTGAAATTAATTGTAAGGACACATTTCCAAGGCCTTTGCCCTTTGCCCTTATTGAACGGAAATGAGTCCCTTTGACTTTTCCCCTGTAAAATGTTGTCAAAAGTGGACATGTTTCTGCAAAATATTTCAGTTATGATTAAACTGCTTTTTTCTATGGAAAAGGTGCCCATCCCCACAAACTTCCCACCCACTCTTCCGGTCAGGCCCCTGATTCCTTTCCACTCCTTTGAAACGTGCAGCCTATAGTCCCAGACGTGCTGCCTGCCCAGCAAGGTGTCCAGCATCCCCCGGCATGTAAGTGGACTGCGGGGTTTGACCCCCAGGCCTTCATCACTCGTAGCAGGAGCCTCAATTGCTGGAGCTGAAGGAGTAGCTCCTCCAGGTGGTGGCGATAGCAGGCTATTATCCTATTCCATGGAGCAGAGCCCAAAGGGACACATGCCCAGTGCTTGTGTGGGATCCCCATGCACCAGCTTTCCCTCGTGGGATGAACCACCCTCCTGGTTCCCACTGACACAAGGAGGGGGTCTGCAGGTGAGCAGCTATTCCCCTTCTCATCCCTTGTCTCCTTAGTTTCCCCATAGTCCATTGGTTCCTGTCCAGCCCTGAGGCCAGGAAGAGCCGCCCTGCCAGATGCTGGGAGCCCGTCGCCCACACTCCAGCGCTGCCCTGCTCTCAGCCGTCCTCCTCCTGCACGTTCAGGCTGCAGCGGCTGGTAAGGAGGCTCTGTCCTTAATGGTGCTGGATGGTCACGGGGCCCCAGCTGCCTCTCACGTACGGTGGGAACAGTCTGCAGTGACTGCCCTGGTAATGCACTGGGCTCGGGGGTGAGAGCGCAGGAGCTAGCGCTCACTCATACGCACAGTAACATGTGACAAATGGAGTCACTGTCCATCCCCTCACATCTATCCCCATACACACCCCTCTATCCATCCCCCCACATCCATCCCCACACACACCCCTCTATCCATCCACCCCCCCACATCCATCCCCAAACACCCCCCCCTAACCCCCCCCCCCTTTCCCTCCCCCAACATCCATCCCACTCCCCACCCCCCACCCCCAACACAACTCTCCATCCCTCCACCCACATCCATCCCCATACCCACCCCTCTCTCCATCCATCCACCCACATCCACACCCACCCCCCCACCCCCCTCCAGCCACCACCGCCCCTCCCTCCCCCCCCCCCCCCCCATCCCCCTCCCCCCACCCCTCCCCCCCCACCCATCCCCATCCACACCCCTCTATCCGACCATCCCCCCACATCCATCCCCCAACCCACCCCTCCATCCATCCATCCACCCACCCCCCTCCCCACCCCCCCACCCCTCCCCCCCCACCCATCCCCATCCACACCCCTCTATCCATCCATTCACCCACATCCATCCCCATACATACCCCTCTATCCCTCCATCCACCCCTATCCGTCCCCACACACCCCCCTCTATCCATCCATTCCCCCCCATCCATCCCCCTACACACCCCCCCATCCATCCCTCCCCCCCCCTCCCTTCCCCCCCCCCCCCCCCCATCCCCCCACCCCCCCCTCTTTCCCTCCGTCCACCCACTTCCATCCCCATACACACCCCTCCATCCATCCCTGCCCCCCCACCCATCCCCAAAGACACCCCACCCCCCCGCTCGCCCCATCCTTCCAAAACCCCCCCACCCCCCCCCCCCTCCATCCCCCCCCACCCATCCCCCCACACACCCCTCTATCCATCCACCCCCCCACATCCATCCCCCCACATCCATTCCCCCACATCCCCCCCCATACACCCCCCTCCACCCACCCCCCCACACCCATCCCCATACCCACCCCTCTTTCCCTCCATCCACTCACATCCATCCCCCTACACCCCCCTCCATCCATCCATCCCCATGCACACCCCTCCATCCATCTCCCCACACCCACCCCCATACCCACCCCCCCCTCCCCCCATCCCCCCCCACCCCCCCCCCCACACACCCCCCCCTCCCTCCCTCCACCCGCCCACACCCCTCCCCATACACACCCCTCTATCCCTCCCTCCACCCACATCCATCCCCATCCACACCCCTCCATCCATCCACCCCCATCCCTCCCCCTACCCACCCCTCTATCCCTCCCTCCACCCACATCCATTCCCCCCCCCTCCATCCCCCTACACACCCCCCCCTCCCTCCCTCCACCCGCCCACACCCCTCCCCATACACACCCCCCTATCCATCCATCCACTCACATCCCTCCCCATACACCCCCCTCCCGCCACCCACCCCCCCACATCCCGCCCCCGACACCCCCCTCTATCCATCCACCCACCCACATCCATTCCCCCACAACCATCCCCATACACACCCCTCCATCCATCCCTCCCTCCCCCTCCCCCCCCCTCCCCCCCCCTCCACCCCCCCCCCCACCTCCCTGCCCGCCCCCCTCCCCACGCCCCCCCCCCCATCCATCTCCCCACCTCCATCCCCATACACACCCCTCCATCCCTCCCACCTCCCCAATCCCCCCCCCCACCCCCCCCTCTCTCCACCCATCCACCCACATCCATCCCCACACACACCCCTCTATCCCTCCCTCCACCCACATCCATCCCCATACACAACCCTCTATCCATCCATCCCCCCACAGCCATCCCCATACACACCCCTCCATCCATCCTCCCACAGACCTGCATTCCCCCACATCCATCCCCACACACACCCCCCCATACATCCATCCACCCATCCATCCCAATGCACACCCCCCCATCCATCTCCCCCCACCCATCCCCATACACACCCCTCCATCCATCCACCCCCATCCATTCCCCCCCATCCACCCCCATACACCCCCCCCTATCCCTCCCTCCACCCACATCCCTCCATCTCCCCACATCCATCCCCATACACACCCCTCCATCCATCCCCCCACATCCATCCCCAAATACACCCCTCTATCCACCCACATCTATCCATCCACCAACATCCATCCATCTCCCCACATCCATCCCCATACACATCTCTCCATCCATCCACCCATATCCATACACACTCCTCCATCCATCCCCATACACACACTTCCTCCCTCCATCCATCCCCACATCCATCCCTCTATCCATCCCCATATTCACCCCCTATCCCTCCACCCATCCCCCCCATAACCATCCCCATACACACCCCTCCGTCCATCCATCCATCCACACATACCTCCTTCCTTTCCCATACACACACCCCTCCACCCTGGCCTCCATATACACACCATCCCTCCCTCCCTGCCTCCTTCCCCCCACTCTACCCCTCCCCCTCCTGCTCACAGCTCTCCCTGAGCCCCTCTCTCCAGGATCCGCTGGGGTGGTGGGGCTGGGGGTTGGGTTGTGTGAGAGGCGAAGCCGCTTCACGCCACTCCCCTCTGACCCCAGGCTTGTCTCTCTGCCCCTTTCCCCAGTGAGTTTCCAGGTGCTGGTTCCCGCCGGCCCCCTCTCCGCCCTGCTGGGGGGCACCGTGCTGCTGCCCTGCCACCTCTCCCCCGCACTCAGCGCCCAGGCCATGCAGGTGAAATGGAGCCGGCCCCAGCTAGGCCAGGATGTCCACGTGTACCTGCCGGACGGGAGCGAGGTGCAGAGTGAGAGGTACCGGGGCAGGACGGAGCTCCTGCGGGACGGGATCCGGAGTGGCAGCCTGGCCCTGCGGATCTGGAACCTCACCCTGTGGGACGAAGGGCACTACCTCTGTGACTTTCAATCCGACACCTACTTCAGCAATGCCGCGTTGGAGCTCCGCCTGATGAGTGAGTGATCCTGGGGTGGGGAGAGGCTGGATTCAGCCTGTGCAGCTCTGGGGTAGGGACCTCCCCACGCAGCCTACTGAAGTCACAGGCCAGAAAACCTCCCCCAGTGACTCCTCCATCCAGCCCAGCTCTCCTGGTGAGCCAGAGCAGAGCCTGTGGGGCAGAGATGTCCAGGCTGCATGTAAGGACCCTGAGGGATGTGGGCTCCCCAGCAGCCCGACAGAGCCTCCTTCCATAGAGGATGCCCTGCAATGGCAGATATGTGCCCCCTATTTCCAGTGTGGATGTCTCAGCTCCAGTGCCCAGCCATCGGCTCTCCCTCTCCTTGTGTCTGAGGAGCCTTCTACCCTCAGAAACTCTTCCCTGGGTTGTAAGTGTTGTAAGCCACGGGAGGTAACAGTCCCGTTCTCTGTGGCACTGGTGAGGCATCAGCTGGAGGCCTGTGTCCAGTTCAGGGTGCCGCAAAACCATGGAGAAGCTGGGGAGAGACCAGAGAGCAACAAAACAATCAAAGATTTCGAAAACCGGCCCTAGGAGAAAAGGTTGAAAGAACGGGGCATGTCTGGTCTTCAGAAGAGAAGACTGAAGGGGGATCTGATAACAGCCTTCAGATACATGAAGGGCTGTTACAAAGAGTACGGGGATCATGTGTTCGCCATGGCCACTGTAGGCAGGACAAGAAGTAACGGGCTTAATCTGCAGCAAGGGAGATTGAAGTGAGATATTAGGGAAAACTTTGTAACTCTCAGGGGAGTTAAGCTCTGGACCAGGCTCCAAGGGAGGCTGTGGAAACCCCATCACTGGAGAGTTGTAAGAACTGGTTGGACAAACACCTATCGGGGATGGTCTAGGTTTGCTTGATCCTGCCTCAGCGCAGGGGGCTGGACATGATGACCTCTCAAGATACCATCCAGCCCGACATTTCTGTGACTCTAAGTCTTCTCTTGGGTAAACTAACTTACACGGGGGTGAGCAAGAGGGGAACCAGGCCCTGGTGTGACCAGCAGGAATGACGGGAGCATGAAATCAAGGGAGAATTCCTGTTGATTTGTTTCCCCCAGGCTCTGGTTTGGATCCCCTCCTCCACGTCGGTTTGTACGAGGACAAGGGGGTCTTGGTCACATGTCTATCTGCAGGGTGGTACCCGGAACCCAATGTGCTCTGGAGAAACAGCCATAAAAAAATCCTGAGTCCAGAGTCCGAACGGAAACTGCAAAGTGATGATGGCTTATTCAACGTCTCCAGCACCGTGGTGATGACTGAGAGCTCAGATCCAGCACTGACCTGCACCCTCAGCCCTGGCTCGCCCGGCCCAGAGAAAGTATCGGCCATTTTAATCTCCGGTGAGCTGCTGATGGAACAAGGAAACACAAAGCTGGAGCCAGATCTCCAGTGGTGGAGAATGGCATTTATAGATAGTGAGAACTTTATGGCAGGGGCAATCTCTTACTGCGTGTCAGTGCAGCGCCAGGCGTGACAGGGCCCTGACTTCGATCACTGTGTGTCTGTGCAGCGTTCGGCACGACGGGGCCCCGATCTTGGTCACTGTGTGTGTCTGTGCAGCGCCCGGCGCGATGGGGCCCTGATCTCAGTCAGTGTGTGTCTGTGCAGCACCCAGCACAACAGGACCCTGATCTCAGTTAGGCTGCTGGAGCCCTGGGACCCTCATCTATCATGCTGACCACTGTTGTCTCATTGTTCCATTGTATTCCACATCTGTCTTATCCATCTGTTGTCTCCTGTCTTATTCTTAGATTGTCAGCTGTTTGGGGTAGAGACCGTCTTTTGGTTCTGTGTTTGTCCAGCCCCTAGCACAGTAGGTTCCTAGTCCATGGCTAGGGACCTGAGGTCATACGAATAATAAATAATAATAGTGGAATATCCTGATTAGAGCTGGTTTGAAAATGTTTAAGGCAGATGCATTTTTGTTGGAAGCAAACCTTTACCAGATATTTGACTGGAATTAGTCAAATTGAATCATTTTGACTTTCTCATTTTGTTCCAAAAATGTCAAAATGTTTCATTTCAGTGTCATCCTTTGGATTCTGTTTGTTTGGACTTTGATATTATATTGGCGTATTCATACTCTACTAGATTATAGTATATTTATATATTTTATATTAAACCCATAGGATATATTTTTATTTAATAGTTTGTATTGTATTGTAACCTTTTGACATTACCAAAACCAAAACGGGTTGATGTCATTGAAATGAAACATTCTGAGGGCTCAGAACTGGATTTTTTAAAATTTTCTTTCCGACATTTCACCCGTCCGTTCCAACCAGGAACACAAACAAATTTTGATATATCGAAATTTCCGGTGGAATGGAAAGTCCATTTTCCAACCAGTTTGCCTGATATTTCTAATGTTAAAAAACAATCTCAGGAAATAAATATTAACAAAAGAACTGATTCCGGCCTTTTCTATCTAACACAAAGGAGGTAAAAGGGTCCCACAACCTGTTACTAGGTTTGTTCATTATTTTGTGTCACATCTGCATGGGGCAGAATGGGTGACGTGAGTTAACCTGTGTTCTTCTCTTCCCCTGCAGACACTTTCTTCCCCAGAGTTTCCTCCTGGCGGGTCCCCCTCTTTGTAATCCTGACGATCTGTGTTTGCTTCCTCGCCTTGGCTGCCCTCTGCCTATGGAGGATTCACAAAGAGAAAGGTAAAGCTCCTGTTTAACCCTTTTGCCACTGGAAAGAAAGAAACGAGACGTCCTTCGACAGATCTTCAGGTCCTTGGCGCTGTAGACCGCATAGATCCTTGGATGCTCACATGATTTGACCCTCCCTCTTTCTACCTGGGCATATTTTTCCCATTGCTGGTAATTCATGTTAAGAGAGGAAAGGAAATTAATCTTCACTTGGGTGTCAAATGTTCTAACGTTTCCCAGCCCTTCCGTTATCAGTATTTTCTTTGTGTGTACCAACAGGTGCTGACTTTTGTTTTTGCTGGTAGGTGCTCCACCCCCTCTCCGCCCCACTCTGTCCCCACCCCCAAGACCCCCCGCCTGCTCTCTGCTTGTTCCTCTTCATCCCCTCCCCCGAGCACCTCCTGCACACTCCTTTCCACCATCCTCTAAGACCCCCTGCCTGTTCCTCTCTGCACCCTCCCCCGTGTCCCCCTGCCCACCCACCCACTGCTCGCTCCTCTCCGCCCCCTAGCGCCTCCCGCCTTCGCTCGCTCCTCTCTGCCTCCCCCCTACTGTCCAGCCGCCCGCCGCTCGCTCCTCTCCACCCGCAAGTGCCTCCTGCCCACACTCGCTCCTCTCCGCCTGCTCCCCCAAGTGTCTCCCGCCCACTCCTCTCCACCCCCTCCCCCAAGTGTCCCTCCATCCAACCACCCACCCCCCCCCCCCCCCCCCCTCTCCCCCCCCTCCCCCAAGTGTCCCTCCATCCAACCACCCACCACTCGCTCCTCTCCGCCTGCTCCCCCAAGTGTCTCCCGCCCACCCCCCACCTACCACTTGCTCCTTTCTACCCTCTCCTGCCTTGAGGGCAAGTGACGGGGGGAGAGTGCGGAGAGGAGCGAGCGGGGAGGCAGGAAGAGGTGCAGCACAGGTGGGGCCATGGGGGAAGAGGCCAAGTGGGGGTGGGGCCTTGGGATGGAGTGGGCGTGGGGCCTCAGGGCGGGGCCATGGTCTGTGGGTGTATTTTTTTCCATGGGAGCTTGAGCCCCGGAGCACCGCCAGTCATCACCTATGTGCGTACCATAGTAGCCTCTAGTTACCCCACCTGAGATCCGTGCCCCCTTGTGTCGGGCGCTGCGCAGACACCCAGGAGGAGATGGTCCCTGCTGTCCTGAGAGTTAACAACACCCTCTGGTGGCCGGTGCCCTGTCGGTGAATGTGTTTCTCCGTTTGTTTTACAGGTGCCATCTACACAGCACTAAGTAAGTTTCTTCTTCACCTTCAGCCACTCCTGGGGGTTGGGCCATGTTAACTCAGACTGGGTAGCGACTCCTTTAAATCAGGCTCCACCCGGCGAGGTTTCTGGTGGCAAAGGCGCAAGCGACTTGGGGAAGGCAAATGCCCTAGCAAATCTGGGGCTGCGGTGTTACGCCCAGAGAGGCAGTGAGTGGGTCCCCTAGGGGATCCATCAGCCCTTCCCACCCCAGCGTGGTGTCTAGATTGTGGATGCAGTTTTTGGACTGAAACTTTGTTTTCGGTGAAAAATGCAGATTCGATGACACTGAAATGTGTTGTGAATTCGTGTCTATTTCCCCCAGTTGTTTGAGTTGGGGGGAAAAATGAAATCAACTAAAATGTTGAAGATAATCAAAATGTTTGGATTCGACCTTCCCAATGTGATCCATGTGGATTTTTCCTCTCAGAATTGCCTTGAATTTCAGGTATACAAAAATAAGTTCAAAAAGGCTCGAATCCGGAACTGAAGGTTTTGTTTGGGTCGAGGAGGTTCTTCTGCTAGGACAAGGGAGGTGGGCAGACCTAGGCTGCCCTGAGTGTCTCTGAGCATCAGTTCTCCCAGCGGGGTGGGTTTAATGCTGGGCCCAGAGCGAGAAATGGACGGGTTTGGAACTGAGGCCCTGGCTAACGTGCTGTCTCTTTGTGTCCACAGAGGAAAGCCACGGCAGACCGAGTGAGTGTGAATTTGATCTCTAGACTATATGTAACTTAGCTAGGCAGCTGACTGCCCTGGACTAAGCCCTGGCCTGTTGTTCTCTTCTCATTTCAGGTTGGAAAGAAGCATTTCTCAAAGCCGGTAAATCCAAAACAGAGAGTTAGGTCTAGCGGGATATGGGTGGGCAGCTGGGAGTCAGGACTCCTGGGTTCTAACATTGGCCGTGGGAGGTGTCTAATAGATATGGGAAAGTGGGGGCTGGGAGTCCGAACTCCTGGGTTCTGTCCCAGCTCTGGGAGGGGCATGGAGAGTCGTGGTTTAAGCAGGGTGCACCGTGCTCCTTGGCAGATGTTTCTCCCTGACTCCCAGCTTTTGCTGGAGTTTTGCTTTAAAACAGATCATTCTCCAGCTGGACCAATTTAAGTCTTTGAAATGAGCAAACTGCCTTCCCTGAAACTGTCCCCCCCGCCCCACCCCCCATCTGTCTGTCTCTAGCGGACGTGACCCTGGACCCAAGAACAGCTCACCCCACTCTGGAGCTGTTTGCAGAGAGGAAGGGCCTAAGGAACACAGGTCCGAGACAATCGCTGCCTGATGGCCCAGGAAGATTCGACGTTTACTCCTGCGTGCTGGGCTCTGACGGCTACGAGTCGGGGACGCATTACTGGGACGTGGAGGTGGCCGGCACAGGGGGCTGGGCTCTGGGCATCACCAGGGAGTCTGCCAGCAGGAAGGGATGGTTCAGTTTCAGCCCCAAGCAAGGCACGTGGGCCATCCAGCTCTCCAGGGACCAGTACCGGGAAGTCACTGCAGAATGGAGCCCGCTGGACCAGTCGCAGAGCCCTGGCAAGATCAGAGTGTATCTGGACTATGAAGGAGGGGTTGTGTGCTTCTACGATGCTGACACCATGGCCCCCCTCCACGCCTTCACCTCCTCCTTTTCTGGGAAGATCTACCCGTTCTTCTGGGTCTGGTCTGTAGGGACCTCCCTTAGACTGTGTCCCTGAGCCTTTCCCAGCCAGATCTCTGCACATGCAAACCTGCCAATGCAACACACCAGCCACCACAATGGGGGGGAGGGGTGGAAGAGATGCATGTTGTGTCAGTATGGGCTGCTGGCCATGTTTTATTAGTGATGACCCCTTGCTGGAAGGCTGTTTTCACACTACATGAATGGAAATAAACCTGTTCTTCAAAAAAGAAAAGCAAATTCCATCACACACAAAGGTAACATCCCCCTCTGACAAAGTGGAAATCATCTGTGATATTTTTATGACACCTATATGTGCCTCAGTTTCCCCTACATGCTGCATTGTTACCCAGTGGGGGGAAAAGGGCTGTTTGCTCTCAGGGCAGGCTAAGAGACATAGGTGTGGGTGTCGCCCGGCTGTCTGGGCCTCAGTCCCCATATCAGTGGAGCAGCTGGGAAGACCATGGCAAATCCAGTCACCAGGACATTGGCACCTACTATCCAAGGACACAGAGGGAGATGGATTCCATCTCCGCAGGGAGCTGAGCAACATCCGCCAGCTGGAGAACAGAGGACTGGAGATGAGGAGGTTGGGGTATAAGATCTGGCTGCTCACCTGAAGTCTGACCAAAGAGGTCAGAGCGGGAGACAGCTGGAGCTTGACCATGGGGGTTCACTACAGCTTGGCTGGGCTCTGGGCTGACCAGAAAGGTCTAGGCTTTAAGCTTCAGTTCTCTGTGCTAACCTAAGGACTCCTAGGCTGTGTCCAGCTGACTAATAAACTCAACTGTTTGGACAATGCTATTTGAGTGTCACTGCAAATCCTGGCTGAGGTGCGTGAGTCCCTGAAGTGTGGACAAGTCTCTACCACACGGGTGGGCAAACTATGGCCTGCGGGCTGGATCCAGTCCACCAGCCATTTTAATCTGGCTCTCAATCTCCCACTGGGGTGCAGGATCTGGGGCTTGCCCCGTTCCAGTGCTCCAGCTGGGGAGCAGGGTTGGGGGCTGCTCCACGCGGCTCCCGGAAGCAGCGGCATGGCCCCCCTCCAACTCCTACACATAGAGGCAGCCAGGGCACCCCACTCCACACGCTGCCCACACCCCAAGTGTTGCCCCCCGCAGCTCCCATTGGCTGGGAACCACAGCCAATGGGAGCTGCAGGGGCGGTGCTGCAGACAGGGCAGTGCGCAGAGCTGCCTAGCCGCACCTCTGGGTAGGAGCCGGAGAAGGGACATGCCGCTGCTTCCGGGAGCCGCTTGAGGTAAGCGCTGCCCTGAGCCTCTCCCCACACCGCAACCCCCTGCCCCAGCCCTGATTCCCCTCCTGCCCTGCAAACTCCTTGATACCAGCCCAGAGCACCCTCCTGCACCCCAAACCTCTCATCCCCAGCCCCACCCCAGAGCCCACACCCCCTGTACCCAACTCTCTGTCCCAGCCCTGAGCCCCCTCCCACACTCCAAACCCCTCAGCCCTACCCCCGCCACATGAATTTTATTATGTGCGCCAATATGGAGGTGATGTGTCACACATGACCTTCATATTGGTGCACATAACAAAATTCATTCTGCACATGGCTGGGAAAAATTTGAGGGAACACTGGTCAGGTGCCCAGGTAACAGAGGATCCAGTACCCAGACTGCAGCAGGGCAGCACCCAGTTTCTTTCTTCTTTCTGCTGCTCTGTCACTTTTCCAAAGCTGGGGAACTTTGGTACAGAATGGACAAAGATAAAGAACACCCGCGCCCCCCAGCTGTTACGTGGGGGGCAAGTCATCAAGGGCAAGTCATGCCTGACTCACCTAATTGCCTTCTGTGAGGAGATAACTGGGTCTGTGGATGAGGGGAAAGCAGTGGACGCGTTATTCCTTGACTTAACAAAGCTTTTGATATGATCTCTCACAGTATTCTTGCCAGCAAGTTAAAGACGTATGGGCTGGATGAATGGACTATAAGGTGGATAGAAAGCTGGCTAGATTGTCGGGCTCAATGGGTAGTGATCAATGGCTCCATGTCTAGTTGGCAGCCGGTATCAAGCGGAGTGCCCCAAGGGTCGATCCTGGGGCCGGTTTTGTTCAATATCTTCATTAATGATCTGGAGGATGGCGTGGACTGCACCCTCAGCAAGTTTGCAGATGACACTAAACTGGGAGGAGTGGTAGAAATGCTGGAGGGTAGGGATAGGATACAGAGGGACCTAGACAAATTTGAGTATTGGGCCAAAAGAAATCTGATGAGGTTCAACAAGGACAAGTGCAGAGTCCTGCACTTAGGATGGAAGAATCCCATTCACTGTTACAGACTAGGGACCGAGTGGCTAGGCAGCAGTTCTGCAGAAAAGGACCTAGGAGTTATGGTGGACGAGAAGCTGGATATGAGTCGACAGTGTGCCCTTGTTGCCAAGAAGGCTAACGGCATTTTGGGCTGTACAAGTAGGGGCATTGCCAGCAGATCGAGGGACATGATCATTCCCCTCTATTCGACATTGGTGAGGCCTCATCTGGAGTACTGTGTCCAGTTTTGGACTCTGCACTACAAGAAGGATGTGGAAAAATTGGAAAGAGTCCAGCGGAGGGCAACAAAAATGATTAGGGGGCTGGAGCACATGATTTATGAGGAGAGGCTGAGGGAACTGGGATTATTTAGATTATTTAGAAGAGAAGAATGAGGGGGGATTTGATAGCTGCTTTCAACTACCTGAAAGGGGGTTCCAAAGAGGATGGATCTAGACTGTTCTCAGTGGTAGCAGATGACAGAACAAGGAAGTGAAGCACTGGAGTCAGTTACCTAGGGAGGTGGTAGAATCTCCTTCCTTAGAGGTTTTTAAGGTCAGGCTTGACAAAGCCCTGGCTGGGATGATTTAGTTGGTGTTGGTCCTGCTCTGAGCAGGGGGTTGGACTAGATGACCTCCTGAGGTCCCTTCCAACCCTGATATTCTATGATTCTATGATACGTGCTTATTATTTATGGCTGTGTTTGTAGCGTGGCAGCACCTGGGAGCCCCCGACACAGACCAGACCCTGTGACGCTAGGTGCTGTCTGCAAAAAGACAGGGGAAAGATAATCAAAGAAAGCTTTAAGTGAGTCATTTGGGCTCTTGCATTTAGTGGCAAGAAAGGAGGGAAACCTGGGGAGAAATGCCACCAAAGTCTAAAATATATTACAAACCCAAATGAAAACCGCCATTCAACACAACAGGAAAAGGGCCTCGTTCCAAAATTCCCCATGGAAAACATCAATGACAACACCTTTTTGGGTGGGGGAAGGGGTGGGTTGAAACATTCCCAGTCATGGTTCAGTGTTTATTATCTGGATTGTACTAGCCCAGCCATGGAGTGAGGCCCACCGAGGGACATCTACGCTGGAATAAAAGACCCACGGCTGGCCCGGAGCAGCTGACTCACACTTGTGAGGCTCAGGCTGTGGGGCTCTAAATTGCTGTGTAGACATTCAGGCTAAGGCTGGAACCTGGCCCCTGGGACTGTGCAAGGGGGGAGGATCCCAGAGCCAGGACTCTGATCCAAGCCTGAACGTCTACACAGCAACTTTTAACCTCCGAAGCCAAGTCGCGCGAGCCTGACTCAGCTGACCCAGGCCAGCCTCAGCCATGCAGTGGGGCTTGTATTCCAATGTTGCTGTAGTCAATGGGGCTACAACCGGTGTCAATGGGCTCCATTGGAGTCATGGGGCCATATCCTCAGCTGGGGTCAATGGGCCGCAACCCCATTGGAGTCATGTGGCCAGATCCCGAGCTAGGGTCAATGGGCCGCAGCTCCGTTGGAGTCATGGGACCAGATCCCCAGCTGAGGTCATAAAATCATAGAATTGTAGAACTGGAAGGGACCTCGAGAGGTCATCTAGTCCAGTACCCTGCACTCATGGCAGGACTAAGCATTATCCTGACAGGTGTTTGTCCAACCTGCTCTTAAAAATCCCCAATGATGGAGACTCCACAACCTCCCTAGGCAATTTATTCCAGTGCTTAACCATCCTGATAGGAAGTTTTTCTTAATGTCCAACCTAAACCGCCCTTGCTGCAATTTAAGCCCACTGCTTCTTGTCCTAACCTCAGAGGTTAAGAACAATTTTTCTCCTTCCTCCTTGTAACCACCTTTTATGTACTTGAAAACTGTTATCATGTCCCCTCTCAGTCTTCTCTTCTCCAGACTAAACAAACCCAGTTTTTTCAATTTTCCCTCATAGGTCATGTTTTCTAGACCTTTCATCATTTTTGTTGCTCTTCTCTGGACTTTCTCCAATTTGTCCACATCTTTCCTGAAATGAACACAATACTCCAGTTGAGGCCTAATCAGCGCAGAGTAGAGCAGAAGAATTACTTCTCGTGTCTCACTTACAATACTCCTGATAATGATGTTTGCTTTTTTTGCAACAGTGTTACACTGAAGATATTGAACAGAACCGGACTCAGAACCGATCCCTGCGGGACCCCACTCATTATGCCCTTCCAGCATGACTGTGAACCACTGATAACTACTTTCTGGGAATGATTTTCCAACCAGTTATGCATCCACCCTGTAGTAGCTCCATCTAGGTTGTATTTCCCTAGTTTGTTTATGAGAAGATCATGCGAGACAGTATCAAAAGCCTTACTAAAGTCAAGATATACCACATCTACCACTTCCCCCCTATCCACAAGGCTTGTTACCCTGTCAGAGAAAGCGATCAGGTTGGTCTGACACGATTTGTTCTTGACAAATCTATGATGGCTGTTATTTATCACCTTTTTATCTTTAGTGTTTGCAAATTGATTGTTTAATTATTTGCTCCATTATCTTTCTGGGTACAGAAGTTAAGCTGACTGGTCTGTAATTCCCCGGGTTGTCCTTATTTCCCTTTTTATAGATGGGCACTATATTTGCCCTTTTCCAGTCTTCTGGAATGTCTCCCATCTTCTATGACTTTTCAAAGATAATTGCTAATGGCTCAGATATCTCCTCAGTCAGCTCCTTGAGTATTCTAGGATGCATTTCATCAGGCCAGCATGATTTGAAGACATCTAACTTGTCTAAGTAATTTTTGACTTGTTCTTTCCCTATTTTAGACTCTGATCAATGGGCCTGTAATGGGGCGAGTCCGGGGCTCGACCCTCTCAGGGGAAGAGGGGAGCCACACCGGCCCGCTGGTCGTACGTGGGCTCCAGTCCTATGCTGCAAGGTGGAGCAAGAAACAGTACAAANCTGAGCAACAACAGCCCGAGGGGGATAACTGCCACCCGCACCGGGGTGGCAGGGGGGACACAGGCCCTCCCACTCCACTGTGTCCCGGCCCGGGGCCCTAGACAGCGGTCTTCACCGCTGACGGTCAGTGGGGATCCTGACCGCAACACACTGACATAGGTTCAGTTTGTTCAGCAGCCTGACTAAGGTCGGCTGCCCCCGGGCCACTTCCAACATCCCCCCCTGGGCCTACCTGGTCCACGGCGTCCCATCCCGGGAAGTCCCACGGCATGGGCTCCTCCCAACCCGGGCTGGGTGGTAGGTCGGGTAGGTTCTCGGGGAAGTCCGGCCAAATCTGCTCCGGGGGTTCCTCGGGGTTGTAGCAGGGAAGTGGGGAAGTTCTAGGTGGCTCCTCCTCATAGGCGGCTCAGGGAACCTCCGGCGGGTCCTCCCAGTAGCGGTCGAGGGGACTCTCGGGCCAGTCCGGGT
>QXTE01000434.1:8025-49672 GCA_003942145.1 Platysternon megacephalum
GCTGGGGGTGTGTGGAGGTGCAGGGCAGAAGGCTGGGGGGGGTTCAGGAGTGAGGGCAGAGGGCTGGGGAGGGTGTGGGGGTGCAGGGCAGAAGGCTGGGTGTGGGGGGGCGTTCAGGGCAGAGGACTGGGTGTGTGTGGAGGTGCAGGGCAGAAGGCTTGGTGGGGGGGTTCAGGGGTGAGGGCTGGGGTGCTCGGCTTGTGGGGGTGCTCCCAGCCCCCTGCCCTGAGCGGCTCATGGCAGGGGGCTGGAAGGGATATGCCCTGTTCCACCCGCTTCCCCAAGGCCCCGTCCCTACCTCTTCTCTGTCTCCTCTACGGAGCAGCGAGCACGCTGCGGCTCGGCTCCGTCCCCTTCCCCCCGGCGATCAGAAAGCACCACGCTGGGGGAAGAAGCGGGGGAGGGGGAAGCTTGGCTGCCGCAGGACCAAGCTTCTGCCTCCTGCCCCCGCAGGGGAGAGCGGTGGGCGGGGGGGCTGAGTGGGGCTGGGACTGGTAGGCAGCGGCGTGCCACCCAAAATCGGCTCGCGTGCCATGTTTGGCATGCGTGCCATAGGTTGCCGACCCCTGCTATAGTGCAATGGCATGTATATACTGAGCATTTTGAGCTTTTTGTTATTGCAAATGACATTACAGAAGAGAAGAAGGTGCCAATATTCTTAAGTGTTGTAGGGGCTAAGACCTACTCCCTGCTACGCAGCTTACTGCACCCTGTTAAGCCAGAGACTAAATCTTACAGTGACATTGTGGAAATCCTGGGGTCTCATTTTTCTCCAAAACCACTGGTAATTGCTGAAAGATATAGGTTCCACAAAAGAGACCAGAAAGAAGATGAAACAGTTGTACAATTTGTAGCAACTTTGAGAAAGCTTGCAGAACACTGTGAATTTAAGGAGATGTTAAATGATGCCCTATGTGACAGGGTAGTGTGTGGCCTGCACAGTGAAGCTATACGGAAGCGCCTATTGACAGAGGCTCAGCTTACCTTACAGAAGGCTGTTGATGTTGCTGTCTCCATGGAACTGGCTACAAAGGAGGCACAATCCATCGGTGCATCCCCTAGGGTGCATAAGGTGTCACAAGAACCTACCCACAAAACTGTGGGGAGTCAGGAATGTTACCGCTGTGGTAAGCCAGGTCACCATGCATCAGAATGCTGGTGTAAGGACCTGGTGTGTCGACACTGTGGCAAAAAGGGACACATTGCGTGTGCCTGTAAACAAAAGAAAAAGAGGCCTGTGGTCTGGCCGACCAAAAAGGGAAATCTGCATACCCTAGAGCAGACCCAGGATGGCCAAGGAGATACCTCCTCACAAGAAGAAGAGCCACTCCACGTTTTGTCTTTGGCAGTGGGCTCACATGAATACTGGGTAACCCCGTTGTTGGACGGCAAACCTATACGCATGGAACTGGACACCGGTGCAGCCGTTTCGCTGGTCTCAGAGACTGTGTATATAGAAAAGCTACAGCATCTTCCGCTTAAAGCAACAAAAACAGTGCTGAAGACATATACGGGAGAAGCTGTGCCCATGTTGGGCACTACTGATGTTAAGGTGAAGCTCAATGGACAGGCTGCTAAATTGCCACTGTTTGTGGTGAGAGGTAATTACCCAGCCTTAATGGGTAGGTCTTGGCTTAGGAAGATCCAGCTGAATTGGGCAGAAGTGCACCGAGTGACTAAAGAAGAAACTGGTCTGACCACAATACTAAGGAAACATGCTGCTGTTTTTGGAGAGGATCTCACCTGGCGGAGACATGTAGATCAGCTGCTGCCAGGTCATACCAGTCCTCAGGACACATCTTCAGTTGAAGCAGCAAAGAATCCTGTGGCACCTTATAGACTAACAGAGGTTTTGCAGCATGAGCTTTCGTGGGTGAATACCCACTTCTTCGGATGCAAGTAGTGGAAATCTCCAGGGGCAGGTATATATATGCAAGCAAGAAGCAAGCTAGAGATAACGAGTTTAGTTCAATCAGGGAGGGTGAGGCCCTGTTCTAGCAGTAGAGGTGTGAAAACCAAGGGAGGAGAAACTGGTTCTGTAGTTGGCAAGCCATTCATAGTCTTTGTTTAATCCTGAGCTGATGGTGTCAAATTTGCAGATGAACTGAAGCTCAGCAGTTTCTCTTTGGAGTCTGGTCCTGAAGTTTTTTTGCTGCAGGACGGTGACCCTAACATCTGCTATTGTGTGTCCAGGGAGGTTGAAGTGTTCTCCTACAGGTTTTTGTATATTGCCATTCCTAATATCTGATTTGTGTCCATTTATCCTTTTCCTTAGAGACTGTCCAGTTTGGCCTATGTACATAGCAGAGGGGCATTGCTGGCATATGATGGCGTATATTACATTGGTGGATGTGCAGGTGAATGAACCAGTGATGGTGTGGCTGATCTGGTTAGGTCCTGTGATGGTGTCGCTGGTGTAGATATGTGGGCAGAGTTGGCATCGAGGTTTGTTGCATGGATTCGTTCCTGAGTTAGAGTTACTTTGGTGCGGTGTGCAGTTACTGGTGAGAATGTGCTTCAGGTTAGCAGGTTGTCTGTGGGCGAGGACTGGCCTGCCACCCAAGGTTTGTGAAAGTGTGGGATCATTGTCCAGGATGGGTTGTAGATCTCTGGTGATGCGTTGGAGGGGTTTTAGCTGGGGACTGTATGTGATGGCCAGTGGAGTCCTGTTGGTTTCTTTCTTGGGTTTGTCTTGCAGTAGGAGGCTTCTGGGTACACGTCTGGCTCTGTTGATCTGTTTCCTTATTTCCTCGTGCGGGTACTGTAGTTTTGAGAATGCTTGGTGGAGATTTTGTAGGTGTTGGTCTCTGTCTGAGGGGTTAGAGCAGATGCGGTTGTACCTCAGTGCTTGGCTGTAGACAATGGATCTTGTGGTGTGCCCGGGATGGAAGCTGGAGGCATGAAGGTAGGCATAGCGGTCGGTAGGTTTTCGGTATAGGGTGGTATTAATGTGACCATCACTTATTTGTACTGTGGTGTCCAGAAAGTGGACCTCCCGTGTAGATTGGTCCAGGCTGAGGTTAATGGTGGGGTGGAAGCTGTTGAAATCTTGGTGGAATTTTTCCAGAGTCTCCTTCCCATGGGTCCAGATAATGAAGATGTCATCAATGTAGCGTAGGTAGAGAAGGGGCGTGAGTGGACGGGAGCTGAGGAAGCGTTGTTCCAGGTCGGCCATAAAAATATTGGCATATTGTGGGGCCATGCGGGTGCCCATAGCGGTGCCACTGATCTGGAGATACATATTGTCATCAAATTTGAAATAGTTGTGTGTGAGGATAAAGGCACAGAGCTCAGCAACCAGTTGTGCTGTGGCATCATCAGGGATACTGTTCCTGACAGCTTGTATTCCATCTGTGTGTGGGATGTTTGTGTAGAGAGCCTCTACATCCATGGTGGCTAGGATGGTGTTTTCTGGAAGGTCACCAATGCTTTGTAGTTTCCTCAGGAAATCAGTGGTGTCACGGAGATAGCTGGGAGTGCTGGTGGCATAGGGTCTGAGTAGAGAGTCCACCTCCGGCGAGACACCGAATCAAGAGTCACCTGTTCCTGACTTTTCCCCTCCATTACTGCCAGCAGCAGAGATACCCCTCTGCCCAGCACAAGCTGATACCCCATCCTCACCCATTCGCCCTACGAACCCTGAGCCCATTGTCAGGCCTGCGCCCAAAACACTTTTGGGTGCAACAACACCAGAAGTCCGTCGTAATCCACCTAGAGAGAGAAGGCCTCCTCGTCGGCTGGATCTTTAGCTAGGGCGAACCCACGGTTACGGGGCAAAATAATCCCCGGGGTTTAGCCGGGAATGGAGGCAGTCTACCCTCCTTCTCTAGTTTAGTGTTTGTTTTATTTAGGAGACATTCTTATTAAGGGGGGAGGAATATGTTGTGTATTTGGTTGTTGTGGTAATAGAATCTTGTGTTGCTATGGCAACTGAGTTAGATTATTAGGGGATAGCCCAGCCAGTTTTGGCTGGCTTTTTGGTTAGTTCTGAGTGTGGCAATAAATGGCTGCTACAAGGTTTACAGCTCTGTGTCTCTAGTGATTTCTTCCTAAAACTGTTGCCCCCAAGGATATAACACACAGTGCCCCTTGTTCCAGCACCTATGGCATGCTGGGGAGAAAAGATTTGAACGTGGGTCTTTCCCCATTTGTGTAGAGTACCTTAATGTCTGTCCTATGGGACAGGTCTCTCAGTGTTACCTGCTGAAGCTGTTCCACTGTGTATGAATACAGCAATCATCCTTAGGCCAGGGAGAGAGTGAGAATGACTCTAGAGTTTAGTGGTTAGAGCATCATGTGGGAAACCCAATATGCAGACCCCCAGCTACAATGCAGGCTTAATTATTCATACATCGTGGAAGAGCTTCAACAGGAGAGACTAAGGGAGACCCACATCAGAGTAACCAGGCATCTCAGCCCTCTCTTGGGAGGGAGGATACCCAACTTCAAGTCCCTTCTCCACATCAGGAAGAGGGTAGAATTGAACCAGGCTCTCCAACATACCAGGGGAGTGCTCTAATCACTGGCTTAAAGGTTGGGGGTGGGGAAGGTCACCTCCTTTTCTGTTTTTTGTGAGAAAAAGCTAACTCCATGAAAGGGTGCACAGCTGTGAATCTCACGTGAGGGGAAATGCCTCCCTCCAGCCCAGACTCAGGCCTCTAAATCCCTTTGAGGGGCAGGGCTTAAGAAACCCCCCTTTCCTCAGCATTTCCTATTGGCTAATTTAGACAGCTTCCTCCTCAGCATGTGGCTTTTGTGGACCCCATTGTCAGGCACCCATCTCTCCCCATGCAGTGTACATGGAGCCTGCACACCTCACTTGGGGCTGTCATGGGTTCCATTGCCTATGCACTAGGTATTGCAATGCTGAGTCCAAGTCCCCTTTGTCTCCCTCCTGGACCCTGTGGAAGGCCTCACTCAGGGCTGGATTCAGGCAGAGGAGCTCTATGCCCATGTGTGGGCTCTGGTTCCTTGGGACCATGGCAGAATCTCAGCTTGCATTTAAAAAAAGAATAAGTCTCTAGCTCTTGTGGTTGCACAGAAAAGCTTGAAAATGTGACTCGAATGGGATTGACACAGTAACGCCTGCCTGAGTCTGCAGAGAGCCTGAATATAGCTATGAACAGGGGAGCTGTCCCATACAATGCAAGGGGAGTTAAGTCCTAGCCCCTCTGCTCTGGGGTCCCTGCCAATCCCTCTCAGCAGGGGGCTCTGTGTGTGCCAAGAGGGCAGAGCGCAGTGGGCCTGCCCACCCCCACACCCAAAGCAGAGACACCCTGGCTGCTAGGAAAGTACTTGGGGCTCTCAGCCACCCCCCCCACCTCTCTGAGTTCAAAAGGGGATGCTGCTTCTCCTGAGAGGGGCCCTGCTGCTGCTCAGGAGGGAAGAAGGGAGCCCCAGGGCCCTATACCTAAGGGATGGGTCTCTGTGCCACCCCCACTCCAAGGGGCAGAGACATCAAGCGCTCCATGTTGTGGTGCCTAGATGAGACCCAGAGAGATTCAGACAGGAGAAAGACTGACCTGCGGCTCCACCTTCCATGTTTCTGAGGCTGTATCTGTGCAATTTCCTTCATCTATAGTGTAAGCTGACCAGACCGGGATTCGGCTGCTCTTGGCATAAAAGGTTGCGAATCATAGAATATCAGGGTTGGAAGGGACCTCAGGAGGTCATGTAGTCCAACCCCCTGCTCAAAGCAGGACCAATTCCCAACTAAATCATCCCAGACAGGGCTTTGTCAAGCCTGACCTTAAAAACCTCTAAGGAAGGAGATTCCACCACCTCCCTAGATAACCCATTCCAGGGCTTCACCACCCTCCTAGTGAAAAAGTTTTTCCTAATATCCAACCTAAACCTCCCCCACTGCAACTTGAGATCATTACTCCTTGTTCTGTCATCTGCTACCACTGAGAACAGTCTAGATCCATCCTCTTTGGAACCCCCTTTCAGGTAGTTGAAAGCAGCTATCAAATCCCCCCTCATTCTTCTCTTCTGCAGACTAAACAATCCCAGTTCCCTCAGTCTCTCCTCATAATTCATGTGCTCCAGCCCCCTAATCATTTTTGTTGCCCTCCGCTGGACTCTTTCCAATTTTTCCACATCCTTCTTGTAGTGTGGGGCCCAAAACTGGACACAGTACTCCAGATGAGGCCTCACCAATGTCGAATAGAGTGGAAGGATCCCTCGATCTGCTGGCAATGCCACTACTTATACAGCCCAAAATGCCATTAGCCCTCTTGGCAACAAGGGCACACTGTTGACTCATATCCAGCTTCTCGTCCACTTTAATCCCTAGGTCCTTTTCTGCAGGAACTGCTGCCTAGCCATTCGGACCCTAGTCTGTAACAGTGAATGGGATTCTTCTGTCCTAAGTGCAGGACTCTGCACTTGTCCTTGTTGAACCTCATGAGATTTCTTTTGGCCCAATCCTCTAATTTGTCTAGGTCCCCCTGTATCCTATCCCTACCCTCCAGTGTATCTACCACTCCTCCCAGTTTAGTGTCATCTGCAAACTTACTGAGGGTGCAATCCACGCCATGCTCCAGATCGTTAATGAAGATATTGAACAAAACCGGCCCCAGGACCGACCCTTGTGGCATTCCGCTTGAAACCGGCTGCCAGCTAGACATGGAGCCATTGATCGCTACCCGTTGAGCCCGATGGTCTAGCCAGCTTTCTATCCACCTTACAGTCCATTCATCCAGCCCATACTTCTTTAACTTGCTGGCAAGAATACTATGGGAGACCGTATCAAAAGCTTTGCTAAAGTCAAGGAATAACACATCCACTGCTTTCCCCTCATCCACAGACCCAGTTATCTCCTCATAGAAGGCAATTAGGTTAGTCAGGCATGACTTGCCCTTGATGAATCCATGCTGACTGTTCCTGATCACTTTCCTCTCCTCTAAGTGCTTCAGAATTGATTCCTTAAGGACCTGCTCCATGATTTTTCCAGGGACTGAGGTGCAGCTGACTGGCCTGTAGTTCCCCGGATCCTCCTTCTTCCCTTTTTTAAAGATGGGCACTACATTAGCCTTTTTCCAGTCATCCGGGACCTCCCCCGATCGTCATGATTTTTCGAAGATAATGGCCAATGGCTCTGCAATCACATTCTCCAACTCCTTTAGCACCCTGGGATGCAGTGCATCTGTCCCCATGGACTTGTGCTCGTCCAATTTTTCTAAATAGTCCTGAACCACTTCTTTCTCCACAGAGGGCTGGTCACCTCCTCCCCATACTGTGCTGCCCATTGCAGCAGTCTGTGAGCTGACCTTGTTCGTGAAGACAGAGGCAAAAATAGCATTGAGTACATTAGCTTTTTCCACATCCTCGGTCACTAGGTTGCCTCCCTCATTCAGTAAGGGGCCCACACTTTCCTTGACTTTCTTCTTGTTGCTAACATACCTGAAGAAACCCTTCTTGTTACTCTTAACATCTCTTGCTAGCTGCAACTCCAAGTGTGATTTGGCTTTCCTGATCTCACTCCTGCACGCCTGAGCAATATTTTTATACTCCTCCCTGGTCATTTGTCCAATCTTTCACTTCTTATAAGCTTCTTTATTGCGTTTAAGATCAGCAAGGATTTCACTGTTAAGCCAAGCTGGTCACCTGCCATATTTACTATTCTTTCTACACATTGGGATGGTTTGTTCCTGCAACCTCAATAAGGATTCTTTAAAATACATGTTCCTCCATATTTCTGGCAAATGTTAGCTCTGTTTATAGTGTCGAACCCATGGGGCTCAATTCCTCCGTAGAAATAGCATCTGCATTTATGGAAAGTGGGGACCACTTCAGCCAGCGCCAGCCCAGCGCAGAGCGAGGCAAAGCCCAGCAGCGCAAGGGGCCCCATGGCTCACGGAGTGTCAGAGCCAGTCCCTTTGCAGCTGTTACGAATACCGTTCCTTGGAGAGCCACCTCCACTACCCATCTCGGGCTGAGTAATCTGTGGGCTTCCTGCCAGGGCCTTCCCGAGGGCTGGGCTGGGCCATGCAGGGCTCGACAAGCGCTGTGCAAATATTCGGTTCAGTTGAAGGTCCCGCAAACTGGGGAAAAAGACTGATTTTGAGTCAAGCCCAAATGAAAATGTTTCAAATTTATTGGTGTAACTAAATGTTGCAAAATGTTTTTTATTTCAAATTGAACAAAATGTTTCATTTCAATTTCATGGTTTTTAAAATAGATATAAATGGTTGTTTTAAAAAGAACATTGACAGGAAATCCAAAACAAAATGTCTTTCCAAAACAAAAAGAAGAAACAATTAGTTGCCTAAAAATTCCTTTTTTTTTTTTTTTTTTTACTGAAACAATTAGACAAAAGCAGCTCAGAATCACAAATTGTTTTGGTTGACCCGGATCTGCATTTTTCGAGGAAAAAAGGTTTTGCATTACAATCTTCCCAGCACAAACCTTCCAGGAGCTGAAGGCCGTGCAGGGAGCAAGCAGCTCATTCCCTCTCTGCAGGTGCAGGTTCTCTGCAATAGCTGACTCCTTTGGTTGGACGTGTGTTCAGTGAAGCCCAGGTCCCCCCTGTATAATGCCCTCACCCACCCCTGGGCCAAATGTTACAGTGTCTGTGCAAAACCACCACAGCTGCAACAAACCAGAGTCCTGTGCCCAGACAGTTCCCCACAGCCATTTAAGGAGTTATCATTTGCTACCACCATGGTATATGAAAACTTTGTATCAAAGCCTCATGTAGAAACTTTGCATTGCCCTTGGTATAATGTTATAGTGCCTAAGGATAGAATAAGATAGAAGAAAAATGTCTCTTTGCTAAGAATAGACTAAGGTTTCTCCCCACCCCTGTATACTTTTTTTTCTGGCAGTTTACCTCGTCTTTCAATACTAAGAGATGAACAATGCAATTTTATCGAATCTTTCGCATTAACTCTAAAGAAACTTTGTGATACCAGATGGGCATCTAGAAAGTCAGCAGTAGAGGCAGTCTTGCAAAATTTACCAGCACTAGTAATTGCCCTGCAAAGAATTGTGGATGGTAAGATAAAAAACTGTACTCCTAAACAGCTCACTGAGGCAAAGGGTATTCTGGCAACACTCGATACTTACGAATTCTTAGTTCTTATATTCTGGAGTAAAGTGCTAGAGAAGGCTTTCCATTTATCCACATATTTACAGAAAAGTAGTCTAGATCTGGTAACAGCTTCTCATTTGATTCAGATTTTTGAAAATGATATGAAAAACATTCGAAGTGAATTTGAATCTGAATTCAAACAGATTCAGAATGAAGCAACCGAGTTGGCTCGAAAATGTGATATTACTACGGAATATAAGCAGCACAGAATACATAAGAGAAAAAGGTTCCATGAGGAAATTGCAGAGGATGAAGAAGGAATATTTGATGCCCGGGAGAAATTCATAGAAATTCTGTTGACTTCGGTGGTGCTACGCCGGCTTCTGCCAGCTGCTCCTTAGGGTGTTCGATGCTCCAAGGCCATCCAGGTGGACGCGGATAGGACACTCGGAGACAGAGGGCAGGTTGAGAGCCAGGGATTCTGCTCCGGGCAGGGAAACTGGTACACACATACAGACAGCATAATCATGAGCAGCAAATTACAACCTTTTCATAGACATCTCACTTGACCATCTTTGTACAAAATTTGTTGTAACTATATGACAGTGGTTGCAATAATGATCTATATGGTCATAGATCAATTACATAACATCACACCATCCTGTGAAGTAAGTGTACCCTAATATTTTTGTGGGTGAGGAAGACAAGTTTGGACACAGAAGGAGGGCCCAAGCACCTAAGTCCTATAAGAAGAGGTGCCAGGGGCTTGTTTTAGTTAGGAGGGTGAACTTGTTTTCTAAAAAAACAAGGAGTCTGGTGGCACCTTTAAGACTAACAGATTTATTTGGGTATAAGCTTTAGTGGGTAAAAAATCCACTTCTTCAGATGCATGGAGTGAAAATTACAGATACAGGCATAAATATACTGGCACATGAAAAGAAGGGAGTTATCTTACAAGTGGAGAACCAGTCTTGAAGGCCAATTCAGTCAGGGTGGATGTAGTCCACTCCCAATAGTTGATGAGGAGGTGTCAATACCAAGAGAGGGAAAATTGCTTTTGTGGTGAGCCAGCCACTCACAGTCTCTATTCAAGCCCACATTAATCGTTTTAGGTTGCAAATGAATTGTAGCTCTGCAGTTTCTCTTTGAAGTCTGTTTTTGAAGTTTTTTTGTTGAAAGATGGCTACTTTTACATCTGTTATTGAGTGTCCAAGGAGATTGAAGTGTTCTCCTACTGGATTTTGTATGTTACCATTCCTGATGTCTGATTTGTGTCCATTTATTCTTTTACATAGAGACTGTCCGGTTTGGCCAATGTGCATGGCAGAGGGGCATTGCTGGCACATGATGGCATATATCACATTAGTAGATGTGCAGGTGAATGAGCCCCATATCGTGTGGTTGGTGTGGTTGGGTCCTATGATGGTGTTGCTAGAGTAGATATGGGGACAGTGTTTCTATGGTGTGGTGTGTAGTTGCTGGTATTTGCTTCAGGTTGGGGGGGCTGTCTGTAAGCGAGGACTTGGAATGACTTTTCTGCAGCCTCACAGACTCTGATCAGCAGCTCTGTGAGCGCAGGGATGCCACAGCTCTGACTCCATCCTGGGCTTCCCCTCCAGAGCACCTTCCCAGCTCATGTCCACTGACCTTTCTGTTGCTGGCTTCCCCCATGGGAAATGGCCGGGGAGGGGCCAGCCCAACCAGCTCTGTCCCTGCATGGTCCGGATTCCCAGTTCTGATCATTGTCAGGCAGCCAGGCCAGGAATTAAAGCCAGGAAACAAGAACAAAATAACATGAATTTCAATGACAACCTTACTGGGTCTGTGCAATGATGCCATGCTCCCCATCAGCATCTCAGCACACAAGGGAGCCGTGCTGATGCCCTGATTGTGTTACAGCAGGGGAGATACACAGAGAGAAACACAAAGGAAAACTGAATATCTTTGAGGACATGGGCAGAGGGTGAACACGCCCTTAGGGGAGGCTAGTCCCTGCCCCCCCCCACCTGAGCCCCCCTTCCCCCACCAGCACATACCTGCAGCCACTGGCCACACCCCTGTTGTATCCTTGGGGGCAGCAGGTTTAGGAAGAAATCACTTGAGACCAGAGAGCTGCAAGCCTTAAAAAGCAACCATTTATTTACACACACTGAACTGACCTAACCAGCCAAAACTGGCTGGGCTATCCCATAATAATCTAACTCAGTTGCCATAGGAACAAAAACCATGACAACCAAATACACAATAACCCCCACCATGTCCCCACTCCCAATGCTTGGCAGGGGGGCAGGTGACACGGCCGGAATGCCCCCAGGCCCCAGCATTGGGCAGGCAGGTAGGCAACACGGCCGTAATGCCCCAAGCCCCAGCGCTGGCCTGGTGGGCAAGCAATGGAGCTAGAGCGCCCCCAGCCCCAATGCACGGCGTGCAGGCAGGTGGCATGGTCCCAGAACCAGGAGGACAGAGGGTGCGGTCCCAGTGTGAAAGTCACCAAGTAATTTCCCTTCCCTGAGAAACCCCTATGGCAATCCGTATTAGTGGCCATTAGGGGGAAGCAGAAGCCTCACATACACAGCACCCTGAACTTTTGAACTGTCTTTTCTCTCCTGCCTTGAGGCAGAGGATACTAGCTCCAAACCAGTTTTCACTGACCAGATAGTAGAAGCACAGGGTCTGGAACCACCAATCAAGTGTTAACACGGCAAGGGTCTCTATCTGAATGTGTATAAAGGATCTGTGAAACTTGTGTAAGTCAGAGTCTTTGTACCAAGGTGCAAAACTCTCCTTTCTTCTGCAGAATAAAGCAATCTTTCCTTATCTCTGTCTGGCTGTTTTTGGCTCTCAGCTAGGCGGATCCGATATTTCGGTAACACCAGCCTTGTGCATACTGCAGCCCCCCAGCCTGCCAGCCTCAGCCTCTGGGCCACAAGGGAACAGCAGACAGAAGACAGCAAGCAGGAGGGGGGCTGGGGGTGGAGCATGAGCAGGGCACCTAAGACTGTTTGGGAAGGCAGAGCCTTCCCATGCCTACAATACCCTCTGGCACTTCCCATCCCATGGTTGAGGATCTGATACTCCCACAGTGTGTGTGTGGCTGGTAAATCATTTGCACCCTCTGCTGAATCAGCCGCATCACTAGGCATGTACAATGAAGCCCTTTTAATACTTCAAAGCCAACCTGTGTCCAGCCTCCCCTGCCTGACCTCAGCACGACACTTGCCCAGCTCAGGGTCACCAGCTCCCTCGCCACAGATGGCACCGAGGGGGGAGCTGCTGGGTACAGAGCAGAGCAAGGAGGGGTTAGGGATGTGGTTGTATGGGAAGGTGACCAGGCGAAGGACGTGGAGTTGGCAAGGAGCCATGTGGTCGGGTGAACATGTGATGAGAATAGGAGACAAGCTGCCTGGGCCCCTTCCGAAGTGTGGGTGCCATTTATCCAGCCTGAGCCCCTCACTCAGGGCTCTCACTCCCCTTCCCCTAGCCCAGCTACCAAATCCCCTTCTCCAGCTCTCCCCACTCCCCACCTCTGCTTCTGTAGCGCTGGGACATCATGCAGCGCAGAGCAGCCATACAGCAGGGCCCCAGCGCTCTCACTCCTGCCCCCACGCTGCCCCCTGTGGCCATTTCACTCCTCTCCATGGGCAGAGACTCCCCACAAGGGAGTGGAAATGCCGGGACATTCCCATCTCAGAGTCAGATAACACAGTTAATGGCCCTGAGGGGACCTAGGAATCCCCTAAACCCCCTCCCTGTGCTACCTCCTCCTTCTACTGCACAGATACAGCCCCGCCGGTTAACGCTGAGTGGGGCACTATCAGGGCAGATAAAGGTCTCTCTTGCGCTGGTCACTGTGTGTAACAGGGATGTAAATTCCTTTATCAGGCACTGGTCAGCATCCCAGTCATGACCCCTTACGGACACCAGCTTAGCAACGTCCACAGACAGATCTATCGCAGTGACTGGCTACAAAAGCTTCCTGACCAACATGACGATGACATCTATGTCTCAGCATGGCTCCCAGAGGATGCTCATGGGGTTTCTTAGGACTTCTGGGGTAATGTTGCAACAGTGAGTGAAATATACTCAAACCCAGGAGCAAGTGCCAACTTTTAAATAGGGGATGGGAACTAGAAACCAGAGCGGGGGGGGGGGGCACACAGGTAAACAGGTCAGTAACATTTGCCTGCAAAGCAGTGTGGGATAGCCATTGGAGGACTGCCAAAGTGGCGTGCAGAAGGATTGTGTTCACAAACAGTAGATGGATAAAATTAAATTCACAGCAAAGGTAGTCCACTTTGCAAGAGGACTCCAGAGATCACAACAAATGTGGAATTAGTGTGCTGTGAAGGATTGTGGTGTTTGTATGCACATGTTTTTAAATTAGATTAACTCAACTGAATCTATTTTACACCCCCGTGTACAGACAAGTAGGGTGGCCACTGACACATCCCCAGAGTACTGGACAGTCCAGTACTTTTATAATGGAATGGGCCTGCCCTCGCTGCCCTCGCTGGCGTGACCCTGCCCTTGCCATCAGGATTTCACAGGCACTATGTGTGCAAAGTCACGTTGTACGGGGGATGCCATTTTGCAGTGTGCTGCCCTGCCCCCACCAGTGTGTCCGAGGTCATGCTGGCAGGAGCCTGGTGTCATGCTCTCAAAATGATGTCCTCTCTAATGACATCAGACAAAACCACATCTGGTTCTGGACAGGGACAAAGCTTTCCCCTCATGGAGATGGATTACATAGAGCACTGAGAGAGCTCTCTCCCAAGCACTCGTGAGCAACCACACAGTCATATCAAAGCACTGCCATGACAGTGCTTTGACATTCAGTGTAGCCATAGCCTGAAATAGAGGAGCATCCACATGGGTGTGATGTTGCACTCTGTATGCTTTATGGAAATATGCTTCTGAATGTGAATATGATGTAACTGGAATATGCTTTATGCAAACGGTCTCTTGTATGATGTCATTAGAAAGCTTGTAATCTACTGAGTGTGTTCATCCTATTTGTTTGCATGTATTATTTCTATGTCTGGAGTTAGGGAAATAAGATATAAACTTGTATCACTGTTCTAGTCACACCAGGTGAGGGCCGTCAATGGGGCATTAGGAACTTGATGGCTCCCATTGACTCACTAGGACAATTGGTTGTAAATGGTTTATTTACCTGCAAGCCTTCCTGTGTATGTGTGGGCCAACCCTGGAAGAATGGAGACTAGGGGTCTTACGGTGACATGTGACCATGTCTCATGATACTGGAATCCATCTTAATCCTTGTATTTTTCCATGGATGAGGCAGGGATGGGGACAACACAGACAAAAGGTTCCCACCTTGTGCCAAATGTATTAAAGGGGGTGGAGCAGGACAAAGGGGGCTGCCAGTCATGAGATATCTGCTGGATCTATCAAAGACTGTACGAGGGGAAAGGATTGGACCCAGACTAGGAAGGAGGCTGGTCTGTGATGGAAACTTATTGGAACATCTTTGAGGGTGAGATATTTCCTGTAATCAGTTTCTTAATGTATTAGGCATAGACTTGTGTGTTTTGTTTCATTTTGCTCTGTGACTTACTTTGTTCTGTCTGTTATTACTTGAAACCACTTTAAATCCTACTTTTATACTTAATAAAATCACTTTTGTTTATTAATAAACCCAGAGTAAGTAACTGGTGCTGGGGGGGGGGGCGCAAACAGCTGTGCATATCCCTCTATCAGTGTTATAGAGAGCGGACAATTTATTAATTTACCCTGTATAAGCTTTATACAGAGTAAAACGGATTTATTTGGAGTTCAGGCTCCCAGAAAGGCTGAACACTGGGTGCTGGGAAAGTCCCTGTTAACTGAGAAGCCCCTGAGCTGAGTGAATCTGTTTCTGTGAACTGCAGGGGTGTGTGGCCCAACCTCTGAGTCTGTGCTGGAGCTGAACTGGAGTGTCTGGCTCAGCAAGACAGGCATGGAGGGGCGCCTGTTCTGGCAGGAGGGTTGTTCTCAGTGGTATCCCAAGACATCGAGTGACAGTCTCGAGGGGGTCTCTGTGACCGAACTCGTCACAAGGGGTTTGCTTTGGTTTAATTAAATTGGTTTAAAAAATAATTTCAGTGAAACTGGTGCAACATTCTGACGTGGATAAGGCCTGAGGCCTTGCCTAGATTCCAAGTTGCAGCAGTTTAGTTAAACCAGTGTAAACCACAATGAGGACACACTTATAGATTCATAGATTCTAGGACTGGAAGGGACCTCGAGAGGTCATCGGGTCCAGTCCCCTGCCCTCATGGCAGGACCAAATACTGTCTAGACCATCCCTGATAGACATTTATCTAACCTACTCTTAAATATCTCCAGAGATGGAGATTCCACAACCTCCCTAGGCAAGTTATTCCAGTGTTTAACAACCCAGACAGTTAGGAACTTTTTCCTAATGTCCAACATAAACCTCCCTTGCTGCAGTTTAAGCCCATTGCTTCTTGTTCTATCCTTAGAGGCTAAGGTGAACAAGTTTTCTCCCTCCTCCTTATGACACCCTTTTAGATACCTGAAAACTGCTATCATGTCCCCTCTCAGCCTTCTCTTTTCCAAACTAAACAAACCCAATTCTTTCAGCCTTCCTTCATAGGTCATGTTCTCAAGACCTTTAATCATTCTTGTTGCTCTTCTCTGGACCCTCTCCAATTTCTCCACATCTTTCTTGAAATGTGGTGCCCAGAACTGGACACACTACTCCAGTTGAGGCCTAACCAGCGCAGAGTAGAGCGGAAGAATGACTTCTCGTGTCTTGCTCACAACACACCTGTTAATACATCCCAGAATCATGTTTGCTTTTTTTGCAACAGCATCACACTGTTGACTCATATTTAGCTTGTGGTCCACTATAACCCCTAGATCCCTTTCTGCCGTACTCCTTCCTAGACAGTCTCTTCCCATTCTGTATGTNGTCTAGGTATACCACATCACTGCTTCTCCCTTATCCACAAGACTCGTTATCCTATCAAAGAAAGCTATCAGATTGGTTTGACATGATTTGTTCTTTACAAATCCATGCTGGCTATTCCCTATCACCTTACCACCTTCCAAGTGTTTGCAGATGATTTCCTTAATAACTTGCTCCATTATCTTCCCTGGTACAGAAGTTAAACTAACTGGTCTGTAGTTTCTTGGGTTGTTTTTATTTCCCTTTTTGTAGATGGGCACTCTATTTGCCCTTTTCTAGTCTTCTGGAATCTCTCCTGTCTCCCATGATTTTCCAGAGATAATAGCTAGAGGCTCAGAGACCTCCTCTATTAGCTCCTTGAGTATTCTAGGATGCATTTCATCAAGCCCTGGTGACTTGCAGGCATCTAACTTTTCTAAGTGATTTTTAACTTGTTCTTTTTTAATTTTATCTTCTAAACCTCCCCCCTTCCCATTAGCATTCACTATGTTAGGCATTCCTTCAGACTTCTCGGTGAAGACCAAAACAAAGAAGTCATTAAGCATCTCTGCCATTTCCAAGTTTCCTGTTACTGTTTCTTCCTCCTCACTGAGCAGTGGGCCTACCATGTCCTTGGTCTTCCTCTTGCTTCTAATGTGTTGATAAAAAGTCTTCTTGTTTCCCTTTATTCCTCTAGCTAGTTTGAGCTCATTTTGTGCCTCTGCCTTTCTAATCTTGCCCCTGCATTCCTGTGTTGTTCGCCTATATTCATCCTTTGTAATCTGTCCTATGTTAATCTAGAGTGGCTTATTTTGGTTTAGCTTAAACCAGTGAGAAATCTACTTAAGCTAAAGCTATAGAAGCCCCTCTTAGGCCTGGCTGCAGATAGTGTTTGTCCCAGTGTAACTATTTTCTTCAAAGGTGTGACATTCTACCTAAACAGTTCTAGCCCCACAGCCCATAGTGCGGCTGCATCGATACCAGTATAAAAGCCACTCCTCCTGGTAGAGCTTATTCATCTCCACATAAGGGTACAGCTGTACTGATATAAACACCTTTGTACAGGTATA
The DNA here is from genome assembly GCA_003942145.1 of Platysternon megacephalum. Taxonomy (NCBI): domain Eukaryota; kingdom Metazoa; phylum Chordata; order Testudines; family Platysternidae; genus Platysternon; species Platysternon megacephalum. The sequence continues at coordinate 25,043 of QXTE01000434.1, forward strand.
ACTGCCTCAGTGCTAGTGGGTGGTTAATCAAATTGGTTTAAAAAGACACCTTTAGTTAAACAGGTATGAACGGGTATGTGGCCAAGCCCCAGCATTTACAGCTGTGGTGAGTAACATGTTAATTCACAGTTAATGAACTTGAGTTAAAACAGGCCCCAAAACTCTTCTGGACAAACCAAATAGCAAATCCTTTCCTTCTCGCCATCCAGGGGACTCCAGGTGCAGACTCTGCCCACTGACTGGCTGTCACAAAGGGGAAACAGCTACTGGGTTTATGAAGACAATATGGAGAGGACTGGGAGCCATGCGATTGCTTGGCAAGGAGGGCTCAAGCCCTAGGGATCCAGGACTTGGATGAAATGGTGATGTGAAATGTGGCAGGTGGGAACTTCAGCTGCAGAGAGACCTGGTCTTTCCTGAACGCAGAGTAGAGGAGTAACAGGGGTTGGGGAGCCTCAAATACCTTCTCTGACTGCAGGAAGTCCCCATTCCTGCTGGGGAGTGGGGAGACAGCCGCCAGGCAGCTCCAGAGCAGTTATTTGTCTGCCCAGGTCTTCTCCACTTCCCATGCAATGACCCTGCAGCCTTGAGCTGTGAATACAATGTATGCAGGGAGTCCAAGAACACTATCACATATGATAAGTACACAGAAACATGAAGACAGGAGATAGTGGTGTGGAAAGGGTGATGGCCCCAGGGGCATGGAGGGAGATGATGAGAGAAGCAGAGAGACCAAAGACATTGTGGAGGGTGTAAAGAAACCATGTTCCATGGGAGTCAGAATGGTCTAATGGTTCTGGCACTGGAATAAGAATCAAAAGACCTGGGTTCTATTTCTGCCCTGCTGGGTAAGTCAGAAATTCTTAGTGCACAGACTGTAGAGTAAAATAGGTTTGATGTCTTCAGGGAGAAGAAACCATCGAGAGCTGAGTCCTCAAGGAATTAATTTTGAAGCACTTTGAGGAGAGGAAAGTGATCAGGAACAGTCAGCATGGATTCACAAAGGGCAAGTCATGCCTGACTAAGCTAATTGCCTTCTATGAGGAGATAACTGGGTCTGTGGATGAGGGGAAAGCAGTGGACGTGTTATTCCTTGACTTTAGCAAAGCTTTTGATAAAGTCTCCCACAGTATTCTTGCCAGCAAGTTAAAGAAGTATGGGCTGGATGAATGGACTATAAGGTGGATAGAAAGCTGGCTAGATCATCGGGCTCAACGGGTAGTGATCAATGGCTCCATGTCTAGTTGGCAGCCGGTATCAAGCGGAGTGCCCCAAGGGTCGGTCCTGGGGCCGGTTTTGTTCAATATCTTCATTAATGATCTGGAGGATGGCGTGGATTGCACCCTCAGCAAGTTTGCAGATGACACTAAACTGGGAGGAGTGGTAGATACGCTGGAGGGTAGGGATAGGATACAGAGGGACCTAGACAAATTAGAGGATTGGGCCAAAAGAAATCTGATGAGGTTCAACAAGGACAAGTGCAGAGTCCTGCACTTAGGACGGAAGAATCCCATGCACTGTTACAGACTAGGGACCGAGTGGCTAGGCAGCAGTTCTGCAGAAAAGGACCTAGGGGTTACGGTGGACGAGAAGCTGGATATGAGTCAACAGTGTGCCCTTGTTGCCAAGAAGGCTAACGGCATTTTGGGCTGTATAAGTAGGGGCATTGCCAGCAGATCGAGGGACATGATCATTCCCCTCTATTCGGTATTGGTCAGGCCTCCTCTGGAGTACTGTGTCCAGTTTTGGGCCCCACACTACAAGAAGGATGTGTAAAAACTGGAAAGCGTCCAGGAGAGGGCAACAAAAATGATTAGGGGGCTGGAGCACATGAGTTATGAGGAGAGGCTGAGGGAACTGGGATTGTTTAGTCTGCAGAAGAGAAGAATGAGGGGGGATTTGATAGCTGCTTTCAACTACCTGAAAGGGGGTTCCAAAGAGGATGGATATAGACTGTTTTCAGTGGTACCAGATGATAGAACAAGGAGTAATGGTCTCAAGTTGCAGTGGGGGAGGTTTAGGTTGGATATTAGGAAAAACTTTTTCACTAGGAGGGTGGTGAAGCACTGGAATGGGTTACCTAGGGAGGTGGTGGAATCTCCTTCCTTAGTGGTTTTTAAGGTCAGGCTTGACAAAGCCCTGTCTGGGATGATTTAGTTGGGGATTAGGTCCTGCTTTGAGCAGGGGGTTGGACTAGATGACCTCCTGATGTCCCTTCCAACCCTGATATTCTATGATTCTATGATTTGAGGCCCTTTCAATTATCACGTGCTGGTTCCATCAGGCAATGTGTTTTTCCTATGCTTGGTTTGGGTCCCTCTTAGATCTCCAAGGAAACCTTTGAGTGCTGTGGGTCAAGTTCTCTGGTTTCATTGGAAAGACAGCAGAGAACCCCTGGAGTTACAGAAGGTTCTGGTCACCCTGGTGCCTCTGTCATATGCTTTGCAGGAATTCATACAGGATATCATGCAAGGCAAGTGTCCTGCTTGGATTGGACTTAACTTTACAAGCCCTCCAATGAAGTGGACCTGGGTGGACAGCTCTCCGTTAAATCAAACACTTTGCATCTTTCCCCATGTTAAATACATCTGAAGTGTTTTTAAATGTTAACCAAGCTAATTGTTTATCATTCTCTGTATTTATTATTGCTGCACAATAAAGCCTCTGATCAATTATAACAAGTGCACATGTGAACTAATGGATGACACAGTGCAGCAACGACTTCTATTGCCCGTTGTGCTGGCACAGGGTATTTATGCAAGTTTTCAGTTGCAGAAGTTTGGCCTGTATTTATTTACTTCTGAAAAACACCAAAAGTTAGATTCTGACTGTGTGGAGACATCAACTACTATAGAAACCACATGATAACGTTTACTTTGCTTACTATATATGGGATTATAATAAAAATGTCATAGGAAAGATCCAAATGATAACTCTAGCCTGAGTTCTTGCACATAGGTTGTTAAACCCTGGGAATTGCTGGGAGCAGATTTAATCAGGCTATATCCAGTCCCACAGATGGGATACCAGTTATGTACTGACAGCTACAGATGATTTTTCAAAATAGGGAGAAGAATTTCCACTTAGAACTATAACAGCACATGAAGTGGAGAAGACTTGTACAATTATATATCAACGTGGCTGTCCAGAGCAGATACTGGCAGATCTGGGTTCTGAGTTGAATAATGAGGTAAAAGTTTACATTTGGTGTTATTTTCTCCAGATTGTCAATTACACAATCATGGCCATGTGACAAGATGCTGTTAGCAGCTACAAACAGAGCCCTTTGGAAGCCAGCACCCTGGTCACTGACCACACCCAGGACACCAGGTGCAGTTAGAGGAGATGGCACTGAGTAGTTTGGGTTTGGAAGGTGTGACGTTATCTAAATGAACTATGACCTTATACATCATAATTGCAACCACTGTCATATAGTTTCAGGATATGGAGGGATAGCTCAGTGGTTTGAGCATTGGCCTGCTTAAACCCAAGGTTGTGAGTTCAATCCTTGAGGGGGCCACTTAGGGATCTGGGGCAAAATTGGTCCTGCTAGTGAAGGCAGGGGGCTGGACTCAATGACCCTTCGGGGTCCCTTCCAGCTCTATGAGATAGGTATATCTCCATATAAATAAAAAAAAATCTTGTACAAATATGGTCAAGTAAGATATCTATGAAAAGGTTGTAGTTTGCTGATTGTGATTAAACTGCTTGTATGTGTGTAGCATTTATGTATTTGAAGTTATGAGTATTGGCTATGTATTTTTATTTCAATGTGTTTGAGGAAGGATAGCTCAGTGGTTTGAGCATTGGTCTGCTAAACCCAGGATTGTGAGTTCAATCCTTGAGGGGGCCATTTAGGGATCTGGGGCAAAAATCTGTCTGGGGATTGGTCCTGCTTTGAGGAGGGGGGTGGACTAGATGACCTCCTGAGGTCCCTTCCAACCCTGATATTCTATTCTAAGTAGCACCAGTGAAGCATTTGGCCAGCTCATTGAAAAGAGGCTATTCAGATTAAGTGCCCCATTAAGAAACACTTAACTGACAATGGACCCTGTGAGACTCCAATCCACATCTGATGAGCCTTCCTGTTAATGTTCAAAGTAGCATGTGAGCAGTGGCTGACACCTGCAAAGAACTGAATCATGCATGGACATGTGACTCCAAACTCTATCTTCTGCTGTGATTTTCCACAGTAAGAACAATGGGGATCTTCCACATGGTAGAGGATATAAAAAGGCCCTGGAAGCCCCTTCATTTTGTCTTCAAACCTGCTTCTGATCTCTGGAGGAACTTTGCTACAAACTGAAGCTCTAAATAAAGGACTGAAGGACCCATCCAAATCTGTGGATGTACTCCAGAGACTTGATTTGAGCCAGCAGTTTATTCCATCACTGCTATAAGCCTGAACCAAGAACTTCTCAATTGTTACATGTATTTGATTCCTTTAACCGATTTTAACTCTCACCTATATTTCTTTCTTTTTATGAATAAACGGTTAGATTTTAGATCCTAAATTATTGTCGAAATTGTGATTTTGGGGTAAGATCTGATTTGCAAATTGACCTGGGTTTTGTGGCTGGTCCTTTGGGATCAGGAGAACCTTTAATTGGGGACACTGGTTTTCATAATCAGTCATCCCTATAAGGAGTGCTACTGGTGCTACAAGGGAACTGGGGTACCTGAGGGAATTACTTGTATGACTTCTGGTTAGCCAGTGGGGTGAAACCAAAGTCCTCTCTGTTTGGCTGGTTTGCTGTGCCTTAGAGGTGGAGAACCACCAGCCTGAGGCTGTGACTGCCCTGTTTCTCAGCAAAGTGCCCTGAATTGGTACTCTCAGTAGTGTCCCACGAGAGCACCCCTTGTTACAGAAGGGTAGAGGGGATCACTTGCACTGTAGGGAGCCTGATGAGGTCACTAGCTCAGTGCTGAGAAGAAAGCAGCAGTATAAAAGGCTGAACCAGGGAGCAGGAATGGGGCTCCTTGTAACTGCTGCTATGCTGTGATGCACCATAAAAGGTAATAAAGACATTTGGTGGGGGTTCTCTGGCAGACTCCAGGCTGCTTAATTCACACAGAGGTCTGCCAGCCCAGGGTTGCTGGAACTGATGGGGGAGCCCATTCATCGTTAGACATTTAAAAATGAACATTGCCTGCAATCTCTTCATGATATTTCATGGTGTAACTTGTTAGTGACAACACATTTTTATGTCTTGTCAGATAGGTTAATATACAACATGGTTTTTACTATTTGCTAACATATTTTCTCACGTAATAACACAATGAGATTGGATAAGAAGCCACAATAATTACACATTATTATCCCCTCTACTCAGCACTGGCCCCCTCTACTCAGCACTGGTGAGGCCTCATTTGGAGTACTGTGTCCAGTTTTGGGCCCCACACTACAAGAAGGATGTGGATAAATTGGAGAGAGTCCAGCGGAGGGCAACAAAAATGATTAGGGGGCTGGAGCACATGACTTACGAGGAGAGGCTGAGGGAACTGGGATTGTTTAGTCTGCAGAAGAGAAGAATGAGGGGCGATTTGATAGCTGCTTTCAACTACCTGAAAGGGGGTTCCAAAGAGGATGGATCTAGACTGTTCTCAGTGATAGAAGATGACAGAACAAGGAGTAATGGTCTCAAGTTGCAGAGGGGGAGGTTTAGGTTGGACATTAGGAAAAACTTTTTCACTAGTAGGGTGGTGAAGAACTGGAATGGGTTACCTAGGGAGGTAGTGGAATCTCCTTCCTTAGAGGTTTTTAAGGTCAGGCTTGACAAAGCCCTGGCTGGGCTGATTTAGTTGGGTTTGGTCCTGCTTTGAGCAGGGGGTTGGACTAGATGACCTCCTGAGGTCCCTTCCAACCCTGAGATTCTATGATTNGTCGGCAACCTCTGGCACGCGGCTCACCAGGGTAAGCACCCTGGCGGGCCGGGCCAGTTTGTTTACCTGCTGCATCTCTCGGCCAGCACATCTCTCAGCCCGCGTCGCTTCCCGCAGCCCCCATTGGCCTGCACGGGCAAACTGCAGCCACTGGGAGCCGCAATAGGCCGAACCTGCCTGATGTGGCAGGTAAACAAACTGGCCCGGCCCGCCAGGGTGCTTACCCTGGCGAGCCGCGTGCCAAAGGTTGCCGACCCCTGAATTAGACAAATCAGTCACTATTTTTACAGCGCATTCCTGAAAGTGGTGGACAGAACCCAGAGGAACTGAGATGAATTTCCTGGAGCAACTTTATTTTCTTTGTACTCTAAACCTCACATGACAACAAAATATCATCCTTTCGACTGATTTATGGCTGAGAAGAAAGGTTTCCTAATAAAGCATCACCAAATTTCATGTTATGTGTCATCAAGTGCCAGCCTCTTTAATACAATGAATTTAATTTATGATGATTCAGTAAAGGAATACAACCCCGTCTCTGTTTCTTTACCAAACTACATTTGTTTCATCCTTAGAACCAAGAACATAAAGAGCCCAGCAGTACATTGAAATCAACAGTGGACACTGACAGTACATTGCCTGCAAATAATATTTCTAAAGAAAAATAAACTAAGAAAAGGATATTGTAGAAGAGATTTCTATATATAGGAAGATAGCATTTGAGGTTCTGGACCATGTTTTCTTAATTGATGTGAGAACAAGAAAGGAAGTGTCATATCTTGATTACCGATTATATGAAGCTAGAAAGTTAAAAATCACATGAATTAATACTAACAGAAGTTCAAAGACTATTTTATAATCTTGTGTGAGTTAATTTAAATATATTGCTTAATTAATTATATATATTTTTTACCAATTAATTGTCAAAGGTGTAGTGCAGGACGTGGGTGAATGTGCCCTGCCTGCCAGAGAGAACCAGTCAAGACAATAAAGAGAGGAAAAGAGAGTGAGAGCAGCTGCACATGTGTAGTTGTGATGTTTATGACACATGTACATTGTAATTGAACAACCCAGTCTGACAATTTAATAATTTTTTTGTTAAGATAAATATTTTGGATTTCTTGAAATTCCACAGCTGAAATACAAATTATACTATTTAGAGAAGTTAAACTTCAATATAGATTTGAGGGAAGAATTAAAAAAAATGTAAATAATTCCATTTCTAAAAATAAGTTTAGATGCTTGTTTTTGAAATGCTGTTGAAATGTAAATGAAAATGTTCTTGCATTTACACCTTGTAACAATAATAACATTTTCTAACTTAGAATAATCTTTTTTCTTTCATATTTTACATTGAGATTTCACAGGGGTAGAATATTCTGACAGGAATGAATGATCCCCATCCACCACCACGTGTTACCCCTGGGACAGATGATGGGGAAAGGTGAGGGCAGCAAAACCCACTAGCTGTCTGGCAGTTTTTTTTACCAGCATCACTCTGTACGAGGGGTGGAGCAAACACAGCGGGAGTGGGGGAAATCTGTCTGGCTCCTTCCAGCAAGTGGGACCCATACACCCAGCCTGGGCTGGGGTTGCCAGGTGTCCGGTTCTCGATTGGAACCTCCAGTTGAAAAGGGAAACTGGCAGTGTCCGGTCAGCACAAAAAGTCCAGTTGCTGCAGTAACTGGCCTCCACCACTGGGGGCGGGAAGAGCAGCAGCGCTGGGAGGGGCCAGTCTGTGCTGCAGGGTCACTGTCAGGGACAGAGATTCCCTCCGGCCTGAGCTGGGCCCGGGCAGATTTTCAGGGGAGCCGCATTTTTACCCCAAACATAGTAACCAGGACTGAAATAAGGGCGGAGCGTCCCGGAGAAGGTGTCAGTGAAAGTGAAGAGACGGGACCTGTCAGTCACATTGTAAAATGAGACCTCGCCCGCCTCATAGTCCAGGAAAATCCCCACCCGGCTGGGCCTGATGCTCATGGGGAGGGAGGTAGAGGGGGAGGTGAGGGCCTGGTATACCCCACCCCTCAGGCACACGACCCAGTATCCATTCACAGGTGTGAGTGTGACCTTCCCCTTACTGCTCACAGATTCCCTACAAACCCCCAGGTACCAGCCTATCTTGCCTCCCACCTCCACCTCCCAGTAACTCCTCCCGCCCGTGAACCCCTCAGCACCCAGGACCCAGATATCATGCTCAAATCCCTCAGACTCGTTGGGCAGATCCCAGGCTCCGTGTCTCACATGTCTCCGATCCTCAGACAGGACGAGGTTGGTATGAGCCGTGTCTGGATCCAGAGTCACATCCACTGGGGAGAGAGTCAGAGTCAGTGCTGGGGGCAGGGGCTGGTCACTGACATCAAAGGAAATTAACCTGCATCCTCATCACGGTGCCTGCCCCCTCCCTCGCACCCCTCCCCCTGGCACCTTCCCCTTAGTTCTCCCCCCTGCCCCTCCCCTCGCCCTCTGCCCCCCTGACACCTGCACCCCTCACCCCCCCCCCGTGCCCTGGTGCCAGCCCCTCCCTTCACTCCTCCTCTGCCCCCCTGAGTCGCATCTCTACCATTGCCCCCATCTGCCTCCATGGTGCCTGCCCTTCCCTTCCCCCCTTTGGACCCCTGGTGTAAACCCTTTCCCTCACCCCATCTCTGCCCCCCTGGTGCCCACATAGCTACCTCCCTCTCTCTGCCCCCCTGTGCTCACCTGTTCCCTTGCCCCCACTCTGCCCCCTGGTGCCCATCCGCTCTCCTCTCCTTGCATCTGCCCCTCTACTCAGTCCCCACATCCCTCCTGGTGCCTGCTCCTTCCTTCGCCCCCCTCTGTCTTCCTGACACCCACCCCTCATGCCCTTCTCCACTTTTATGACTGTCCCTTTCCTTTGCTCCCCTGTTGCCCCCTGGGGTCTGCCCCACCCCTCTACCCCCCCATGGCCCTCTGGCACCCGCACTACCCCTCACCCCTCTTTCTCCCATTGTCACCTGCGCCTTCCCCTGCCCCCTCCTTTTCCCCTGGTGCCAGCCCCTCCTTCTACCCCCCTCTGCCTTCCCACTGCCTGCCCCTCTGTTCACCCCTTGTGCCCCCGGTGCGAGCCCCGGCCCTCTGAGCCCCAGTGCCCGCCCCTTCTCCTGCCCCCTGTAGCGGGGTGGTCCCCCGCTCCTGGCCTGAAAGGGGTTAAAGCCAGCCCTTGGAGAGGGCTGGGGCTGGGAGCCTTAGGCTGAGTTGATTGGGGGAAGTGGCTGCAGCTGGGGCCACGCCCCAAACAGACTCAGCTGGCCCTATAAGGGCAGGGAACCCAGGAGCAGACAAGTAGGCTCTCTCTGTGTTCAGAGAGGGAAGGGCCTGGCTGCAGGGAGCTTGACAAGTGCCTAGAGTGGAGCAGGGCTAGGGAAAGGCCAAGGGAGCCGAGGAGCTCTGGCCTAGGAAAACCCCAGGCTGCAGGCCTAGGGTAAGGCCAAACGGGCACTTGGGTTGCAGGAGGCAGCCCATGGGTAGTCAGAGGCAGCAGGTCTGAACCCCTTTGCCTGTGATGAGTGGCTGACACTGCAGTCTGCCCCAGTGAATGGGGGCTAGATGGAGACTGGGCAGGAGCCAAGACTGAGGCAAAGTGGGGATAGTGGGAGGGGAAGACCTGGAACTGTGGGGGTACTGCCAGGGGGCAGCACCCAATTAAAGGGGCACTGGGGTCCTGGGAGGGACACGGGGGGCCAGCAGTGGCGGCAAGACACTGGGCTGAAGAGGGCGCTCCAAGGCTGGTAAGCTAATTCCCGAGGACAACCAGCAGGAGGTGCCGCCGGGTGAGTCTGTGCCAGTTTACACCCCCCTTTTGCCCCTCGTGCCCACCCTTCCCATCATCTCCAGTCCTGCCCCTCACGCAAACTGTGGCCCTGATGCCTGTCCCTTCTTTTCCCCCTTAGTGCCCCCTCCTCCCATCACCCCATTCTTCCCCCTGGCATCTGCCCCTCCTCTTGCTTTCTTCCACCCACTGGTGACTGCCCCTGCCCCAGCCAGCCCCTCTGCTCCCAGGCTCCTGCCTCACTCTGTGCCATAGAATCATAGAAGATCAGGGTTGGAAGAGACCTCAGGAGGTCATCTAGTCCAACCCCCTGCTCAAATCAGGACCAACACCAACTAAATCATCCCAGCCAGGGCTTTGTCAAGCCTGACCTTAAAAACCTTTAAGGATGGAGATTCCATCACCTCCCAAGGTAACCCATTCCAGTACTTCACCACCCTCCTAGTAAAATAGTGTTTCCTAATATCCAGCCTAGTCCTCCCCCACTGCAACTTGAGACCATTACTCCTTGTTCTGTCATCTGCCACCACTGAGAACAGTCTAGCTCCATCCTCTTTGGAACCCCCTTTCAGGTAGTTGAAGGTTGCTATCAAATTTCCCCCCCCCCCCCCCACTTCTCTTCTCCAGACTAAATAACCCCAGTTCCCTCAACCTCTCCTCATGCCCCAGCCCTGTAATCATTTTTGTTGCCTTCCGCTGGACTCTCTCCAATTTGTCCACATCTCTTCTGTAGTGGCGGGACCAAAACTGGACGCAATACTCCAAGCGTGGCCTCACCAGTGTTGAATAGAGGGGAATAATCACATCCCTCCATCTGCTGGCAGTGCTCCTACTAATGCAGCCCAATATGCTGTTGGCCTTCTTGGCAACAAGGGCACACTGCTGACTCATATCCAGCTTCTCGTCCACTGTAATCCCCAGATCCTTGTCCCTGGTGCCTGCCCATTCGCTCCCCCACCTCATGATCCCAGCACCTGCCTCATCCCTTCCACCTCCTGGTGCCCACTCCTCTTGCCCCCCATTGCCCTTGTGCCTGCCCCTCCCCTCTTCCCCTGCCCCCCTTCTGCTCCTGTCACCTGCCCCTCTCCTTTCCTCTCCCAGCATCAGCCTGTCCCCTTCCCTGCCACCCCCACTGACACCTTCCCACATCCACCCCCGCTCCTCCTGTCCTTTCCCGGCTCATTGTCTGCTCACAGGCAGATGGGCCCTGTCGCCCCTCAGGGGGAGGGTGACCAGACGTCCCTTTTTGAAAGGGACAGTCCCGTATTTAAGCCATCCTGCCAGTGTCCCAGCTTTTTCTTAAAAATGGGCAAATTGTCCCGTATTTTCTGTCTCCGCCCCATCAGTACTGACGTCCTACTGCTGGCCAAATCCCTGCTCACCAGATGCCCACCCACCAGCGGTGAGGAGGAGGTGGCCAGTGGCTGACAATGGGGGTGTGTTTGCAAGGCTGGTGGTGGGGCGAAGATGCAGAACGCAGGGCCGGACTCTGCCCCTGTTGGTCCGTCAGCGCAACCCCCACTGTGTGCCAGTTCTCAGCCAGCAGGGCCCTGCCCCCGTCCTGTTCCCGGCCAGCGCTGTCTGTGCGCTGCGAGCTTTGGTAGCTGGTGCCAGCCAGCAGCTGGTAACACATCACTTCTGCTTCCCACCCCTTGGCCCTTTATGTGCTCCCCCTCTCGCTGTCCTCTCCCTGCTTTGCCCCTTTCCCCGCCCCACTGCTCCTCCATATCTGCTGCCCCCCAGCGGGGCACATCCTGCTCCCAGCACTGTGTGAAGAACCAGCCCCTGATCCGAGTGCTCAACAGCTCACCAGTGGCAGGCTCTTTCCTTCCCCCACTGCTTCTGGCTGAGCCAGCACTCTGGGAAAGCCCAAGACCCTCTTGCCCAGGGCACTGGCCAGGAGGAGCCGAGCCCTGCATGTGCCAACCTCCCCCATACCCCCAGCGCTGGCACAAGGAAGCCTCTCCTCTCCTCAGCTAAGCTCTGGAGTGTGTGTGTGTGTGTGATTTTTTCAGCCTGTTCATGCCCCAAACCTGCAGGCTCCACAGCAGCCCCCGGGGTAGGGTCCTGCCCCCAGGGAGTGCGGAGCTAATCCATCCCCTGGGCACTCTCCCCTGCTGAGCCACCTCTCTGGCCCCGTTTGCTGAACCCCCTGCAGTCAGATTCCCTAGGCCCTGGTGCACAAAGCATCCTTAGGGCTTAACCCCTTCCTGCCTGCGCTAAAGTCAGAGGAGGCTGGCTCCGGTATGTCAGTGACCATGCCCTGCCATAACCCCTCCCCTTCAGTAGCGGCGCCAGCTCTTCCGGCGCCCTAGGCGGCGGAAGGTCCTGCCCCCGACATGACGCCCCCGACAGCGGCGGCGGAAGGTCCCGCCCCCAAAATTGAACGGATGGCCGGGGCACCGGCGCCCCCCAAAATAGCAGTGCCCTATGCGACCGCTTAGGTCACCTAATGGGTTGCGCCGGCCCTGCTCCCCTCACTGGGGTTATGGATGAATAGAGACAAGGGCCAAGTGGTACTGTGGAGTCGCAGGCACCTGGGAGGCAGAGGCATATGAGGGAAGGGGCAGACCCCAGGAAATCTCTGTTGCTTTGGAAGGGGGATTTCCTCACTTCCTGCCCCCTCCATCTGGGAGAAGGTGCATCTGGTGCCAGTCCCAGTGCATACCTGTGCAGCGCGTCTGCACTAGGGGTTTGCACTGGGGCAGCTACATTGGTGCAAGGAAACCCTGGCAGACACGGCCTGAGACACTGCTGTGCCAGGGGCCGTAACCCCTCCCCTCACTGGGGTTATGGGTCAGTAATTACAGGGTCAGGGGAGCTGGACTCTGGGGCTCCGAGGTGCGACCCAACCCACTGGCCCAGTGCCCATGGCAGTGTTTAGAGACAGGGGGACGTCTTCAGCAGGAGAGATTGAGGGAGCCCCACATCAGACACTGGGAGCCCAGCGGTTCCAGCCCTTACCTGAGGGGAGGAGACCCACATTCTAATTCCTGCCTCACATCACACAGGGGACACCTTTTTCTGTTCATTGAAACTAGTCAGCAAACTCAATATGGATTCGGGAATAGTTTCAATCGAACCAAAAATACAAACACTTTCTCCAAAACATTTCTCCCAGCCCCACTTCAAACCTGTCTGCGCAACTTAGGAGTCCAAATTCCAGAGACGTGCAGTGAGTGACTGTAAACATCCCCAGAAACACACAGTTATGGGCAGGCCATGCTCAGGGCATCGGCTATGAAACACTCCAGAACTGCTGTTAAATTTGCCCTGGGTAGAAAAATCCCCCCCTCCAGACCCTGATCTCACCCTCACATCAGGCTGAAAATGGAGACTTGACTCCAGCCTGAACTCTCTGCCCAGAGCGATTTGTCCCATGGACTCAGCGAGTGGCACAGACCCTCTGCAGCTGCACCTGGGTGTCTCCCAGAGCGGATAATGGTCACAGAGACGGTCTCAGATCCTCAAGGGCTCAGGTGTCTCCATCTAACGACAGCACCAGCCACCCCCCTCGCTCTCATTAACCGGCCCTGGGTCAGACACACTGGGAACTTTCACACCCAGACTCTGGAGACACTTTGGGTTCGTCTACACAGCCCGCAGCAGCGAGTCCCAGAGCTCAGTCCACAGACTGAGGTTTGTGGGGCTCCTGCTATGGCGCTAAAAAGAGCTGTACAGACCTTCTGGCTCAGTCTGAATTTTGGGCTCTTAAGCCCAGGGAGCAGGGGGGGCTTCAAACCCAAGCTCCAGCCCCAGACACAACATCTACACAGCTGTGTTTAATGCTGTAGCACAAACCCCACAAGCCGATGTCTGTCACCCCGGCTCTGAGACTCGCCCAGGAGGGCTGACAGAGCAGCACGGCACAGACCCCTTCCATGCCGGTGGGACATTCACTCTCCCAAGCTGGTGGCTGTTGCTGGCCCTCCAGACATGGGTGTTCCAGCTCCCATTGCTGGACGTGCCCAGGCACCCATAGCGACGCACTGAGGAAGGCCAGTGACTGGAAAGAGACACCCTGACCCACCGCACACAGGGCTGGTCCAATGCAGTGCACAGACTGTGGGCAGGATGGGCACATAAGATGGGGCTGCCTCCAGGAGCAAGGACGGGGAGACTGGCCTGGTTTCCCAGAACACTCGGGAACAGTGGAGTCCCAGGTTATTAAAGACACCTGCCATGGGGAGGTCAGGCCCAGGACTGTGGGAACCCCATTTGGGGCTGGGAAAAGTGACCCTCCCTCAGGGTTAATTTGTTTTGACTGCAGGGAAAAGGGACACATAGAAAGATGCTGCCCTACAAGAACTTTGGATATTGGACAGAGGGAATCGAGGATGTTGCTATGGGGCAGTGAGAGTTTCTAGTCCTGGGTAAAATGGGTAGCTAAGAAAGCAGGCCCTGGGGTATAAGCATCACAAGGAGAGGCCAGCCATGGGTTTCAGACGTCCCTCTGCTTACCAGGGATACCTTAGCCTCCCTCCCAGATTCAAAGCTTGGGAATTGGGGGCATTTGAGCAGTTTTTCCCAAGAATCTGAAAGGACTCCTTTGGAAAATGATCCAACCAGCAGCTTAGTGGACAGCCGGCTCTCTGGGCCAAGAGAGCTGGGGCAGAAGCTAAATGTGATTCAGCATTTCTGGTGGTCCCAGGAAAGGGGTGTGACAAGAGCTCTGAGAGGGCTATTGAACAGCTCTGTAATTTGCAGGCCCAGGTGCAGGTTTTCTTATTGAAACTGGCCAAGCAACAGGAGCAAACCCAGTGACCAGAAGACAGGCAGAAGGAGCTACTCACAGAGCAGGAGAGAAGCCACCAGGTTGTGGCTACAGAGAGCAAATGGGTCAATGCACTGAAAAAGGAACAGGGTGTTTGGCAGAAGAAATTCTGCTCTAGCTCCCAAGAAGCCCAACCATTGGAGATAAAGCTCCAGCACCCGTGTGAGCCAAGGACTGGTGTGATTATTGATATTCAGGAGAAACTCACAGCTGCCGAATGTACCAAGCGCCAGGCACCACACCACAGGGAGGAAGTGGCAGTTGGAATTGCCAATACAAATGGTCAAGGAGCCCTGGCCCTAGAGGAGAAGCAGCACCTGGAGACCGGAATAGTTCAGCCATTGGAGGTGCAAAGCAACAGGGAGATGGGGAACAACAGTCTCAAGGCAGCCAAGCTGCAGGCAGCCAAAGTAGAAAATGAGCCATGAAAGAGGAAAGTTACCCAGGAGCCAAAATGGGAAGAGCTTGAACCAGCCCTAGTCCTTGTGAAGGAGGGGCCCAGAAAGGGCTGCAGGACGTGAGTGGTGTGGCTGGGAACCTAGAGCAGGGTTTGCTGGGACACAGGAGCCTGCCACGCCGGTTAGAAGGAAGGAAGTTGGAGAAGGTGAAACTGAGGGTGTCTGCATCTGAGCTGGGAGGTGCAATTCCCAGCTCATGTTAATGTACCTGCACTAACTCTGCTCAGGCTATCACGCTGAAGGTAGCAGTGTAGCCAGGGTAGTGTGGGCAGCTTGGGCCAGCTGCCTGAGTACGTACCAAGGGGGCCGGGCGGGTTTCTACTCAGGCAGTAGCTGAAGCTGCTACCTGTGCCATCCTGGCCACATGCCTATTGTTAGGTGCTAGCTCAGCTACGTCTACATGAGCTGGGAATATCACCTCTTAGCTCCAATGTAGACGTTTCCTAATAGAGGAGAAGGAACAGATTCTGAAACAAGTTAAAGAACTAGACAGACTAAAGCTGATGGCTCAGGAGGGGGCAGAGGTGCAGGCTGAGGGCTCTGGTGTGTGCGATAAGAGAGAGCCCAGCAATAAATCACCAGAAGGCTGAATTTACACAGGGACGTGCAGTGATGCTGCGGGTGTCCTTGGAGGTTTTTAGGGGAACAAGTGGATCACGCACTGAAGAGCTGGATGTTAACAGGCACAGCCACCTAGCAAACCCACCCACTAATGAACTAGAAGAAAAGGTTGCTGCAGCTGAGGGGAGCAGGGCAGAAGGCCTTGCTCAGCTGAACACCCTGCCAGCCCAAAGGCTGAGGCCTGGCAGGAGCTAGAGGAGATGTGCTGACAAAGGACTGGATCTCAGCCCAAGCCATCTAGCAGGAGCAGGGGCAAGCCAGTCTCAGCACAGGAAGGTGACCAGGGAACAGCAGTGTTTGTTGCTGCAGAAGGAGCTGACGAAGCTCCAGAATCCGCTCACGATTGAGTATGGAATGAAGCCCGGTTCTGAGATGCATATGAATCAGGAGAGCCCGGAGGCCTTGTGGAAAGAGATAAAACTATGCCAGAGAGAGAAGACAAGTCGTCCCCAGAAAACAGAGCAGCCGGGCAGCGAGCTATGCCAGTCAGCTGGAGACAAGGTCAGCGCTGTGGTGGGTGCAGCGATACAGAACCATAGGGTGGAAGATGGGCTGTCTGAGGTGGGGATTCCAGTTGCTAAAGGGAAAAGCAACCATGTTAATAACAAAAACACATGTCCAAGTAGGGTGAACAGATAGTAAGTGTAAAAAAATTGGGACAGAGGGTGAGGGGCAATAGGCATCTATATAAGAGAGCCCCAAATATTGGGACTGTCCCTAGAAAATTGGGACGTCTGGTCACCCTACATCCAAGAGGAAGCTGAAATAAGAAGGGAAGAGACAAGGGACCTCTCCCCTGCAGAGGCCTGGAAGAGCAACACAAAACCTGAACCGGAGCTGGGCTATAAAGAAGTTCATCCGAAAGGAAAAGACGTCACCCCAGGGGAGGAGCAGGAAGGTGCTTTTCCAGCAGATAACATTACACACAGTCATGTGGGCGGAGGAGGATCCAAAATGGGCTCCCAAAGCTCCTTTGCTGAAGGCAGCAGGAAAAAAGATCTGGCCAGTAGCAATTAATGATGCAAAGAAGGAGCTAGTCTGAATGAAAGAGACCTTGGAAGAGACTCGCTGCAGATTTATGTGAATTCAGGGGACATCATTACTTGGTAGTTGTGGATTATTTTTCCAGGTATATAGAAATAGTGTACTTGAAAGACGTAACACACCAGAGTGTTATAGAGCAACTGAAGTGCACTTTTGCTCATTTCAGGTTCCAGAAGAACTTGTGACAGAGCATGGACCACAATTCACTGACATAGAATTTAATTTATCCAAATAAAATATGATCTTCCTCATATTACCAGCAGCCCATATTACTCACAAGCAAATGGAGAAGCTGAAAGAGCTGTACAGACAGCCAAGAATATCCTTCAGCAGAAAGATCCATTTCTTGCTCTTCTGAGTTACAGATCAACACCAATAGCAGCTCCTGGATACAGTGCAGCACAACTCCTGATGGGAAGACAACTCAGAACTGCCCTCCCAACGTAGGGAGTAGCCAAATCCGATGATAAGGCAAAAAGAGCTTAGGAACACTTTTACAACAGACATCACTCAGAGACCTACCAGGTCTAGAACCTGGTGATGGTGTTTGTGTCAAACTGGATGGAGAAAAAGAATGGAATATTCCAGCTGTCGTAAAGAAAAATAATACAACCTGGGTGCTGAATGTGATCAAGACTGACAGAGGAGAGCTCTACAGATGGTGGATGCAGAGCAAGAAGACGACTCAAGGATTCCAGACCGACCACAGTCAGTCACTGCAACTAATGAACACCCAGAGGACCAATCTGTTACATATTTGGGTCATGTAATTAGAAGACCAGTACCATTCAGAGACACCTGACAGATTGATCCGTACTGCACTCCAAATACAGTGTGACAGTGTAAATACTGGAAATGGTAGCAATGTAGGATTTAAAGGGGGAGATGTAATGGAATGCTAAACTGTATTATACTGTTCAGCCACTAGGTGCTGCTGTGTGCTAAATACCATTTTTAAACAATCCTCAGTCAGACCTGGCAGAGCATTAATTGATCTTACACTGAACACAGCTCGTGTGTATCTGGCTTGGAGGGAAGCGCTGTGGCCAGTCCATATCTGGCACAGGAGCATGACACCAGTGGTGAAAGGTCAGTGCTATTGACTACCTCTGCGATGGCCAGAGGGCCTGACTTAGGTTTGACTTAATTATGTCAGTGTACACACGACAGCCTTGCTCCCACTGATGTAAGTGCTGTACTACACCGACATAATAACTCCACCTGCACAAGAGGCATAGGACTAATGTCAGTGTAGTTAGGGTGATGCAGTGTTGGTGTAGATATTGCCTTACTTATGTCAGCTGTTGGCTGTTGTTAATTTCACGGCTCCATGCTGGAGCTGTGAAATTATCAAGAAAGCCCGGTCCCATGGTGGGCTTCAGCTGAGGCCCGGCTGCCTCCATCCTAGCTCCCTGCTAAGGGAGGTGAGAAGCCTGGGTGTCTGCCCAAGATCCCAGTGGGGCAGCTGGGCTCCTGGCCAGGAGCTGGGCACAGCTGAGAAAAGGAGGGCAGTGTGGACAACAGCCACCCCAGTAATTACTGCCATGGCCGTAAGGTGACCTAACATAGGTTTACTGAAGTTTGCAGTGTAGACACTCCCTTACAAGGAGTACAAGTGCAGCATGGCGTGGTTCAGAAGACTATGGGGGATTTTGGCTGTCACATGAGCTACATAGAACGTTGGGGACACAACTCCTGGTCTCTATACTTCAGTGATGAGAATAAAAATATGGCCAATGGCCTTGCAGATTTCCTTGTGGCAGCAGGGCAGGAAGTACCCCTCTGGGTGCAGACAATAACCAAGTGTGAGCCATGGTCAAGCCTTCCTTTGGGTACAGGCTGGCTTTGTGGGGGGAAGGGATGTCATGGGGGGGCTTGCCCTTTAAGGGGAGTCAGGGACCAGCTCCTGTAAGGGAGAACCAGCCAACCCAGCCCCACCTGGAAGTAATTAAATCTCAAGGTGGCTGGTTGGCAGCCAAACAGCTAATGAGCCTGATAACAGGTTACCAGGGCTCAGTTGAAGGGTCCTAGAGACAGGAAGCTGCTGAGGAGAAGGGATCCCAGGAGAGCTCACAGAGCAAGGAGCCTGGAGGGGATGCCCCCAGAGAGAGGGGCTCCCCTAAGGGGAAGAGCACCCAGCAGTGACAATGACAGCCTACAGCAGGACAGAACCCTAAAGCTGAGAGCTGCAGGGAATAAAGGTACAGCCTAGCCTGAACCCAGCTCTGGGGGCTCCTGATTCCACCAGGGAGATTGAACCAAGCCCGTCTCTGGGAAGAAGGGCTGGGGGCTCCTGATTCCATGAGGAAGGCAGAACCAAGCCCGGCTCTGGGAATCGGGGAGCTGAGGGACTCCTGACTCGAGGTCAGTGAAGAGCTGGAGTGAGAGTCAGGGCTGGAGCAGAGCAAAGGAAAATATTTTATTTTGGGGTTTATGTGGACTGAAAACAGACCTCAGCAGGGGACTTTTGTCTCAGACCTTTTGGACTGTGTGGAGTAATGTACGGAGTGTGAAGAAGGTAAACTGAGGTGGGGTGTTGGCAGGGCCACCCTGAGCCAGCTGAGGGAGTGTGGGAGGGGGATGTGAGAAGGGGGTGATGATGGGAGGCTCAGGATCCCTACAGGCTCAGGGACATGAAATGGCCCAGACCCATCTGTGACCAGGCCCAATGGACACAGACCTCACTGGGCTAGAGGCAGCGATGGGGGGGAGGGGAGCAGAGGGGGGAGCAGGGATGAAATGAACCAGAGGCTGAGCCTAGGTTGATGCATGGAAAGAGCATCTGGCCTTCCTGACTCTTGCCTTGCCCTGCAATTCTGTTCTGATCGTTGCCACCCAACTCTTCCTCCTCACCACCCTGGATGCCTCACAGCCACTGCCATCCCCTTCACTGGCTCCACTCCTTGTCCCCCGTCCCCCCCCCGCTCACCCCTCACCCCCTGCTGCTCCCTCACTACTAGCCCCACTCACCCTCATGCTCACTTGGTTCCCTTCTCCCACCAGCTCCCCCTACACCCAGAACAAACTCCCACCATGGTTAAAGTGTTGTCCTAGGAACCATCAGATCTAGGCCCAGCTTCACCACAGGCTGCCCGTGTGACCTTGGACAAGTCACTGAGTCTCTCTGTGTTTCAGTTCCCCAGCTGTGAAATGGGGATAATCGTCATGGGCGGTGGGTAAAATAGGCCAGGCTCTGGCCCCACCCATGTTCCGTGCTCTCCCCCAAGCCATTGCCCAAGCCGGCGGGAGCTCAGCTTTGCTGCTGGCCGGAGGATAACGGCACGGTGCTGGGGGCGGTGCTGAGGCCAGCCGGCAACCTGGCACTGGGGGTGGTACGGTGCTGGTGCTGACCAGTGGCTCAGGACAGTTTGGCCAGGACTTCTCTGGCTACTAGGGGGGTGCATTCAGAGCGCTGGTTGACAGGGGGAGCGGACATTTGGGGCTCCAGCAGACAGCGGTTGGGGGGGACAGGGCCTTGGGCAGAAGGGGCTGGCTGCATGGCTAGCTTCCCCGAAGGGGGGTTCACGTGCCACCCATGATAATCATCCTTCCTTCCCTCACCCTGTGTGCGTCTGGTCTATTCAAACCGGAAGCTCTTTGGGGCAGGGACGGTCTGTTGTGTGTTTCAGAGCTCCCAGCACCAGGGCCCTGAGCGTGGCTGGAAACTCCAGGCCGTCCTGCACTGCAAATAATATCAGTGTGTTTAGGGTCAGACTGTGCTACACTGACTAACGCTGGGCAGCCCCTCGAGTCCCATCGTGCCAGGGTGGCAAAATCCGGCCCTTTAACTCAATAAGAAATTCTGTTTGTTTTATGCTGCTCTCAGATTTCCCAGGTGCTGCAGATGTTCCTGTTGAAGCCTGCACCTGGGGTGTGGAGTTGTCACGGGGGAGCTGGAGTGTGGACAGCCGAGCAAGGGACAGTCAGGGCTTGTGGTCCAGGGGAGAGAAGGGGAGGGGATGCTTCTTCTTTTTCCCTTGGAAGTAACTTTAAGGGTTTGTCTACACAGGGAAAAGCCCTGAGAGTAGCTAGTGCAGAACAGCTCGTCAGCACTAGCTGCCTGTGCGGACACTCTGATTCCATGTTAAGAGTGCTCTTGTCTGCTTTGTGTTAATCCACATTGGAACTGAGTGCCCTCATCCCCTGCTGCAGACTGAGTGCAGAATAATAGTGTCCACACGGAGAGTTAGTGTGGAATAGCTTTAAATTCAAACCCTAACTATTATGGTGCAGAACAGTGATTCCACACTAGCCATGCTCGGCTCTTCCCCATGAATTCCCCACGCCGACAAACCCTCAGGGGAGAGGAGGTTTGGATGCCTTGTTCCTTACCCCAGCAACCCTTCTAGAGCCACCAGCTGCCCCCTGCCCTCCACCCACTCTGCTATTGCACCCAGCAGGGCTGGATAAGTTCATCAACTGGATGTTTCTGCCAAAAAATGGTGAGCAGTGAAATAAAGAATTAATTGACTAGAGGCTATAACATAGCAACAGAGAGCAGTTAAACAATTGCCCGTGGCGCCAGCTTCCCCCTCACAACAGTGTGTGTGTGTGGCCTGGGTATTCTCTCTCTCTAACTTTCACATGGACAATGACATTTTGCCCCACCCCTTAATTACTGTGAGAGCTGTAAGAGGACTGAGCAGGGATGAGTATCCCAGAGGAATGGGACTGAGAGGGACAGGGGCAGTATCAGCGTTAGCTACCTGTGTATCCTCGGGCTCTGGCGAGTCCTGAAATAATCAGACATGAGAATTTACACAAACGAAATGCCGACTCAGCAAGTCACATACTGTGAAAAACAAACGACACGGAACTTACCCAGTTCTGCCAGAGGGTCCATGGGAATGAGAGGGGAGAAAAGGGGAAAAAGAACATAAATGAATCAACAGGAGAGATTCTCAGTAACAAAAGTGCCCAATTCTAAACCCACATTACATTGGCCTCAGTGGGAATTTTGCCTGAGTAAGGACAGCAGGATTGGGCTCCTAATCAGTACTTAGGGCTTCTCCTTTATCGCACCTGATCCCGCAAAACCTCCCCCAAGAAATCAATAGGGCCACACCTGTGGCGATCACTCATATGAGTAATGGGGGCAGATAAAGGGCCCAGTTCTCTCCCTGCTCCGTCACTGTGTGTTGGGATAGTGCAGACTGGCTGGGACCAGGCCCTGGACATCAGAGAATTCCCCTGGCATAGGGAGAGCCCAGCTGGGGTAAAACAGTGTACCTGGCTCCTGTGCCAATTGCCCCCCTCATCCTGGTGTAGGGGGCATGTCAGGGCTGGGACTGAGGGGCTGGGGTGTGTGTGCTGGGGCAGGGCAGGGCACATCACCAATTCTCAGGGACCACAGCCAGCTGGAGTGAATCAGAGCAGCTCCTGGGGCAGCTTGAGAACCAGGGAGCCATAACCAGCTCCTGCCCTGCCCCTGACCCCCATCTCAAGCAAGTCCTGGCCCAGCAGAGAACCTGGCCCTGCAGCTCAGAGAACTCTTCCTTCATAAGTGTCTCCATCATCTTGGTGATGCTGGTGACCCCAAGGGTGCTGAGCTCCTACAACTCCTGCCGGCTTCAGTGGGATCAGACCCATGTGCCTGATCCTACAGCTGCTGTGTGTGGTGTGTGGAAACCAACAGGGCTCAGAGGGCCCGATCCTGCTCCAAGGAAACCTGTGTGTGCGGGAGAACATCCAGGGAGAGTTCGCAGGGTGGGCCCTATTCATGTAAAATAATTATTGTTCTCGTTACAGGTGTCAGTAAGTGACGTTTGTTTGTTTGTGTTTAAGACTGTATTTCCAAGGGTTAATGTGAAAAATAAAACTATTAATATTAGCGTTGCCAAGTGTCCGGTTTTTGACTGGAAATATTAGCGTTGCCAAGTGTCCGGTTTTTGACCTGGTCGAAAAGGGACCCTAGCAGCACTCCTGACTGGGCCGTTAAAAGTCCAGTCGGCAGTGCAGCGGGGCTAAGGCAGGCTCCCTGCCTGCCCTGGCTCCGTGGACTCCTGGAAGCAGCCAGCGTGTCCCTGCGGCCCCTAGGCACAGGGGTGATCAGGGAACCTCTGAGCACTGCCCCTGCCCTGAGTGGCGGCTCCACAGCTCTCATTGGCCGGGAACCAGGGCCAGTTTGAACTGCGGGGCAGTGCCTGCCGGCGCTGAGGCACCTGGCCGACCCTGTGCCTAGGAGCCGGACATGCTGGCTGCTTCCAGGAGCTACGCAGAGCCAGGGCAGGCAGGGAGCCCCGCTGACTGGGAGCCGCCTGAGGTAACCACCGCCAGGTTGGAGGAACGGGGGGGGGGGGGGGGGGGAGGCGGGGGGGGCGGGGAAGGTAAGCATGGGGAAATAGTTTTACTTTGTGTAATGGCCCATCCACTCCCAGTCTTTATTCAAACCTAATTTAATGGTGTCCAATTTGCAAATTAATTCCAATTCAGCAGTCTCTCATTGGAGTCTGTTTTTGAAGTTTTTTTGTTGTAATATTGCGACTTTTAGGTCTGTAATCGAGTGGCCTGGGAGGTTGAAGTGTTCTCCAACTGGTTTTTGAATGTTATGATTCTTGACGTCTGAAATGGATACAGTTACTTATATCTCCTTGTCAAGTGCTGCAAATGGGCCATTTTAATTACCACTACAGACACTTATTTTTCTCTCCTGCTGACAACAGCTCACCTTAACTGATCACTCTCTTATAATGTGTATGGTAACACCCATTGTTTCATGTGTAAATATATATCTTCCTTCTGTATTTTCCACTACATGCATCCGATGAAGTGAGCTGTAGCCCACGAAAGCTTATGCTACAATAAATTTGTTAGTCTCTAAGGTGCCACAAGTACTCCTATTCTTTTTGCAGATACAGACTAACACGGCTACTACTCTGAAACCATTCATATTTCAATACCACAAATTTTCCATTCATTATTTCTGGGTAATATCTGGATTTCCCATTGTCATGTACGTTACCTGTAACAGTAACACATTGATTTTTTACACTAACATTTCTTTGCACACACAGCTCTGAGTGTTCCTTTTCCAATTTAAAGCATAATTAAAACTAGTAAAAACACACATACCTTTCACTGCCTCGTATTCCCCTGGAAAGTAAAAGACATCGGGAGTTAACGTTGAGTCTCAAAACCTAATGAGAAATAGTCAAGCGAAAAGCAACGTCTCCCTCACTGGTGATACGAATGTTTTGCTAGATTTGTCCATAAGATGCTAGGCAGAGCACAGCACAGGAGCCGGCTTCTTATGGAGGCAGGGACCCAACCTGTCCTGCCCCAGCTGTTACATGTACTATGTTATACACCTCAGACACTGCACAGGTAAACCTGGACCAGAGAGCAGGGCTTCCTGGCTCCACATCACTACTCTCTGTCCCTCCCATATTGATCCCTGAAACTCTCCCCACATGCCCCTCCTCAGCCCCCGTCCTCTGCATAGACACACACACCTTTAAGTAGGGTTGCCAGTTTTGGTTGGATGTATTCCTGGTGATGTCATCACATGACATAATCTTTAATTAAACATTGATCTTTAATTCCTGGAGACTCCAGGCCAATCCTGGAGAGTTGGCAACCCTGCCTTTACCGATGTCATACCTGCATATCCCATGGCCAGTCTCCTGCCCCACTCCACATTGTTATTTGCATTCCAGTTGCATCCACTGCGCTAGGTCCTGTACGCGCACATTCAGGGCCGGGCTCCACTGCGCTAGGTCCTGTATGCGCACACTCAGGGCCGGGCCCCACAGCCAGGGCTGGATTAACTCTTCTGAGGGCTAGTTGATTTTGTGGGGACCCCTAGGCTCCGGGGTTGGGCCAAAAATGAGGGGTTCAGTGCATGGGAGGCGGCTGCCGGGGAGTGGGCTGGGCATGGGGGTCTGGGCGGGAGGTAAGATGCAGGAGAAGGCTGGGGCTGGGGGTGCAGGAGCAGGCTAGGGGTGCGGGTGCGGGGTCTGGGAGAGAGGGTGCAGGAGCGGGCTGGGGGGGTGCAAGGTCTGGGAGGGAGGGAGGGTGTAGGAGCAGGGTGGGGGTGGGAGTGTGGGGTCTGGGAGGCA